>KE505491.1:73068-107982 GCA_000441515.1 Elaeis oleifera
CTTTAACAATTAACAACATAGAAAATCAGCCAAAGTTGAAAATTAAAGCAATTCACAAAATTATATATTATCCTAGAGTATATTGCACACCTTTATTTGCATAAAGTTGAGGTTAATGTTTTGAACTTTGAAGCCTTTTATAAAATACTAATCTTCAAAAAAAAATCAAAAACAGGAAAAAAAAAAGGCTTTTAATAAAGGCTCATCTTGATCAGCAAATAATCTTAATTGAGTTTCATAGGGGGTTCCTGCAGGTTTGCATCACAAAAGTCCAACGTGCTTAAGCAGTCCAGGATTTGCTAGGCTAGCACAACCCTTTTTGGAATGTGCTACCTCAATGCTAAGAAGATAATGAATAACAATAATTCATGAGGGGTCCTTGTGATATATCAAAAATGAACAACTTCTCAAATATCTATAGTCGCAAAAGGCATGACTATTGAACCAAGCATGAGGAGATGTTGAGGCCATATATGTCCTTCTTCAAGTGGCAAGATCGACCCTCTTCTAACTAGGGTGAATGAAGGTATCCCTATGCATCTCCCCACTCTGCCAAAATCCCTTCTTAATATCCCATTGGAACAAGAGATTTATTAGGTTAGCTGCAATAATGATGAGTACTCCGACAGAGTTCAAGTTGGTCAACAATAAGAATGTCTAAAGATACTTAAACAGTGTCTCATGATGGTGCATACAGCAAATATATATTGATATGGCATGATACTTTCAACCCATGGATGAGATATTCGAAGCTAAGGTTATGTATGTAGGAAAAGAAACTTCAAAAGAGCATAGTGATTAATGGGATGAGAAGAACATGCATGTTCTTTGGCTAGGAAGAGAGGTCAAAGATCAAAAAGAGAAGAAGGCTGCATCATTGAGTCCAATATGACACAGTATAGGAACAATAAACAAGATGATGAAGAAATAAAGAGAAGAGAGAAAGAAGAACATAGAGAAGAGAGCTTAGGTATGGAATATAAGGAGGAAGAGCATAAATATTTAATAGCTTGATTACCAACCTTGCAATCCTTCTAATCTATGGAAATGCTATAGATTCACCCCTTTGAGCTGGCTTATTAAATAAATGCTAATATTGGGGTCTAATTTATGAGAAAACTTTTATATAGGACCTTGCTTACAAATATTCATTGCAGTAAGTCAGCCCATATTATCCTTAATATCTTTGAAATCTTCACAATCTTTCGAAATCTTAACAGATCAACTCCATCTTTCTCATAAGCAAAGTAATAATAAGGTAGATTTACAGGAGTTTGGACAAGCTTCAAGATTTCAGAAATGTTAATTCATAAAAAGATAGCTTCTTAGAAGTTGGAGGTCAAATGGAGGAGAAATCAGGCAGAATAAATTGTGTCCAACTTAGATTAGTTGGTTCAAATGACAATTAATGTCAGAAAACACAAGGACATTAATTTAAAAAAAAAAAGAAAAAAAAAAAGAAAAGAAGACATGAGACCATGGAAGATGAAGAAAGCCCAAATACATTGAGTAATCAATGTGGTGAGAAATAGCAGTTTAGTTTCAGAGAAATCCTGAATTCTTCAAAAATGACACCCAGAAACAGCCAAGTAAGACTGAATTTCTGCATTCAACTTCGGTGGCTTAGCAATCAGACCAGCACATACTTCCACTCCAAGGTACATGAAAGCCACCAATAATCTATTTGACTTTCAACAGCTTTCTCACAACAAAAAGGCATCACGCAAAGCCTAGCGATAAGAGCATGTTTTAGTCAACGAGGTAGCCATGTCCAAGAATGAAGACCAGAAGAAGATTGGCAAATATTTCATAGTAAATATATAATAATATTTCTGAAATTAAATTAAAATTAAAATTAAATTAAAAAAAGAACTTTGTGTGTGTCTGTTGGTGGAAGGAGGTATTCACACTTACAATTCACATACTAAAGACACCTATAAACATATCGGTGCAATTTCAATGATGGATCTCAGCCCCTCATATTTTCTCTATCATAAATAATTTGTGCAGGAAAGAAAGCTAAAGGCCTAAAACATATCTATTAGCTAACTGACATGTATGAGAAGTATCTAGGATGTCTAATTATCCAGGAAGGCATAGTGAATGGAGGCTTGTATGAGAGGAAGAGGAAAAGCATAGGCCACAAAATATAAGATAGGATATGAGATACTTTTCAGAGTGTCTATAGTTTACACGTTTATGGAGCATAGGCAAGGGGTTTACGTAAGGAATCTTGTATGTGGGGGCTGCTTGTCTGATGGCACATCAGCATAAGATAAGTTTTGTGACAGAAAAGTGACTGAAGTGATAGATGGGAAGAGTTTCTCCATAAAATGGTTAGATATAGTGAAACCCTTGGTAACGTTTGGGATTGCATCTGTCAATAGCACATTTTCAGAGTCCATTATTACAACCACCTAAAGAGAGATCTTTCCTCAATTTTTTCTTTGTTAGCAGGGTGTGATTTAAGAATTTGTACTTCATTTGGGATTGGAGGCCACCTAACATCTTAATTTTTATTTGAAAATACCCAATTATAATTATTTCCATTGAAGAAAAAATCTGTCATTTCCTCTTTAAATCATGCATTTTACAAAGAGAGAATGTCTTTCGATAATTCAAAAGGCATTGAGAAAGAATATCAAACCATAGTCTCCATAACAATTAGTAATTTATTTACTAATTTAAATCAATTCTTTATAAAGCGTGGACATGCTGGAAGAAGATGATTTACCAAAGCCACCTTTTCAAGAGACTAAAGATGGAATTCTAGCCCTTCCTCTCCCACCAGTTTTACATAACATGCCCCCACCAACACATGCAACATCCACATCTCGAAGTAACAACAGGTAATCTGCCTTGTAGTTGATCTAACAGGCATCTAAACTAAATCAGATTATTTAGAAAATAATGACACTAGTGCGTGGAAACTATATGATTGTTATTAGATAAAGAAATGTGTGTAATCATTCCACAGGGTGTCAAACAATGGGAAATTTGTGAGAATAAAACTGCACACATGTGTATAACATTTGATGGTTTTTCGTTGTTCTAGTCATCATGCTGTGAGTACCAACCATAAGCTGACTGACCCAAAAAGTTGGGGTTATGATTACCAATCATCATGCAGTCAAAATTTTTCCTAACTTTCATAATGCAAAGAATTTTCCAGGGGTCTTTTCCAGTGTTGCATGGACATGGATATGAGAATTGGATTTGGATATGTATCCAAGTATTTGACTCAGCAAGTGGGAAAAGAGAGATACGAGGGTACATAGAATATCATATAAATTTGCTAACTTATATATTTATAACACTGAACATTACCTGTTTATTGAACATGTTGAGACATTTTAGTATGCAGGTTTCTCATTCAAACTTCCCAATTAACTTAAGGATATTAGCAAAATAATATTCATATCTACATCTTTAACAAATATCAAAAAAACAACTAGTCACTCCTAATAACAAATTAAAGGATCAAAATTGTTGTTGGAAGAGTTCCTCTTCTAATCTTTAAAAGTGGTCTTCAAAGAATTCATAAATATTCAAGTATCCGACATATAACTGACCTAGACACGTATTCAATACAGATATTTGAAGCTAGACACTGGTGTCCAGCTAACACTGGTCATTGGTTCCACTAATTCACCGTATCAACTCTAAGCCCTTTTCCCCAACTTTAACAATGATCCAAGTGGTCAACAAATTAGCTAAAAAACAGTGGGAAAATAGAAAAGCAAAATCCTAAACTCAACTTTTAGAAGAATCTCTCTCTCTCTCTCTCTCTCTGCAAATCTAGTATTCACACTACAACCACGTTTCTCATTGCCTATACAAATCCATACGACAAGTGATCCATAGCAGCATCAAACATAAGCTAGAGAAGTCAAGATTATTAAGGATGGGGAAAAAATCCATTACAAATTTCGAATTCTAACATATAGACTCAGCTCCAGAAGATTAAATCTTCATGCTCACTTCTTCATATGTCATCAACTCAAGCATCCAAGCATAAATAACACATCAAAATTTTCTCAAAGAAATATAATATAGAACAAAAAACATTAAATAAACATAGCAAAGAGATACAGAAGAACAAGGCATCTTGCTTATAATCTGTGTTTTTCTTTCCTTTAATCAATAGATGAGATGTAGTACACAGAAAAACAGAAATCAACTCCATCTTGTTCATAAATTGACTGAAACTTCTATATGAAACCTATCATCTAAAATCATGTAATTGCCCACCAATCCAAAATAACTGACCAATATACACATGAGCTAATCTTTGATATTTAGATATTTCTCTCTCTTGTAGCTACAGCTACCGGTTAGATCTCAGGTTGAGCCGGATGGGGAGTGGCCGGCCGGTGCCGGATCCACCGCAGCTGCTGCAGACCATGCGTCCGGACCGGCGCAGGTCCGGCACCCCACATCGCCGTCCGACCACCGGGCGCACAGGCACGTGACCCGGCCCGTGCCGTTGCACGTGGCGCACCGCGGCGGCCGCCACTGCCCGGGCCCGGCCATCGGCCGGTCCATCGCCGACTTCACCAGCACCGCCCGGCCAGCACCCCGATCCCCGTCGCCAGCTGCGACACCACCACCACCAACGGATCCATCGAGAGCGGTACAAGAAGCGGAGGCCGAGGATTAGATTTAGGGGAAGAAATATTCTGGATTAATATAATAATAGGAGAGGGTGTCTCAGAGTCACAGACTGGGCGAGATATTATATAAGGAGGAGAGGGCGAGAAATTTAGGGTCACATGTTTATTTAGGGGACGAATAGTAAACGCCTTGCTCGTTTGAGTGGGTCTTGAGAGGTTTCGAGAGCCCATTTCGGTTGGAGACTCCGCGGCGGACTTGGAAGGGCGGAAACGGGGCTGGGTTCCGGAAGGTGAAATTGTTGGTTGGACCAGGTCCACCAGCCCAGCGGTGGACCAGTCCAACTATGAAGCGACACGTCTGCAGCTTGTCTCTTCCTTCCGAGTAATTGTTTGCCACGCTGTATGCATCGGTGCATGCAGACCGTTGATTCTCATGAGTACTAATCAACAAGCACGTGTCTCAATGTTATTATGGCAATCAGTATTGTTCCATGAGCGGGGATTGTAATTGGGATGAATACAGCTCGGATCAAAACATTAACAATTCAAATCTAATACATTTACTAAATAAATAATCAATTTAATTTATTTAATTATTTATTAATAATTAATTATATTAATTAAATAGATTAAATAAATTTGTAATGGATTTCAACCGATTAAAGGGATTAAATAATTAGAATAGATAAATCAAAAATATATTAAATAAATTAAACAGATCTTAAATAGATTAAAAAATTAAATAAATATCTGAAATTTAAATTTGATTTAAATATTAAATAATTTAAATAAATTAATTTATTTATAATTCGAATCTATTTAGTCTAAATTTACTTGTAATAGATCGTAGGTTGAATTGGTGGATTGAGTTATATTTTATCAATCTTATGCGTAATAATTTTGTTTATGCGGCTGATGTGTGCGTCACTAAGGTTGGAGGAGCCGGTGGATGCCGTCCAACCAATAACTTCTCGTTTGGAAGGGAGTGGGATGGGGTGCCGTCGGGAATTCCATTTGGTTGCTTCCTGGGGCTTTCCATCCTTCGTCCTTTTGTTGGGATGGAGCGGACTAAGATTTTGGCACATGTAAAGCCTGACGGTTAACCAGGGTCCTCACATTTTACCTATTTTTTTAAGTCCAATTGACTTGTTCTTGTTAATTTTGCCCCTTGACTCGTTCCTTCTAATGCAAACTATCTCCACTCCAATGTGGACCAATGCTCTAGGAAAGAACCCAGGACTTTAATTGATGGGGACTTGGATGTTGGAAAAGTTGGAGGAAGAAGTATGGCAAGTTATGGCTGCTTGGCGACTTGAAGTGGAAGTTTAGCAAAAGCATGAAAACCTCTGGCTCTAAGTGTAGAAAGTAGAAAATTCCGGTTGATATTATCAAATATCTTTCATGAAGTCAATCTTGAGTAGGGCAACCTTACAGCCATATCTCTCATGGTGCAATGTAATTTCATGGGTGGAGATAAAGTTTTCTAATATAAACCACCCTTTGGTGAAGGCCAATTAAGAATCTTCAATAAGGTCAGGCATTAGGGCACTTAGCTTGAGGCTAATTTTATAATAATTTTGTAGAGCTGTTCGAGGGATTTATAAGCCTAAAATCTTTGTGGGACAGCAAATTATCTTTTGTTCGGCATGAGAGAACGAACATAAGTGACCAGGGTAAGATCAAGGGTCCCTATCAACTAGTAAGAGGAGATCATTGTTTTATCAACTACCAAAAGTGTTGGTAGAAGAACAGAGAAACCTTCTAGTCCGAGGTGCTCTCCAAACTAAACACAACAAATTTAATCTACTTAAAGGAAAATGGAGAGGAGACAATGGAGAAATCATATTTATTCGCCATATGGCTGAGACTATTTTAGAGATAGAGGAGATACATATTATCTTCCTATGAAGCAACTTTCGATCCCTTCACCATAAATTGGTAATAATGTTTCTTCTTTTCTTAGCCAAAGCCATTCTATGACAGTAAAAGTTATTGTCATCACCTTCCTTTAGCCATTGGATCCAATATTATTACTTCTAATAAAGTTCTTTAGCATTGATATCTGATAGAGCACGACCATAGCAATACTAGCTTGTTGCTTCACTCACGTCAGTGACTTTCTTCTCAACATGTTTGATATCTTTTAATATATTGGCTGCTTAGATCTTGAGAATATGTATGTAGCATAGGTTTCGCACTCATGTTGCAATAGCACAGCCCTCCTCTTGAATTGACTCTAATACTACTTGAATTATATCATTAGTATCAAGTTCTTTGAGCCACTACTTTCAAATCTAGATAGCTTCAGCATATGGAAGGAGAATATATAAGTCAGACAATGGGGTCATGATTTGAGACTACCTAGAGGAGAGCAAATTGGATTTAGGGAAGAGGATTTCCACATCAATGACAACAAAAAAAAAAAAATCCAACAATACCATGGAAGAATGCTTTCTTATAATAAAGTATCTATCATTGAAAATTGAGATCAAATCTAATTAAATCTAGCTCATCAACCATATTACAAGCACCAAGTCATCAGTCATGCATTAAGAACATCCTCTTTGATCAAAATAAGATCTTGTGATGTTGAAATCACCACCTAAAAGCAAGACACTAAGAAGGAGGGATCTTATCATCACCTTCCCTTTGAAGCAATTTTTCTACCAATAAAATATCTTAAAATATATTTTTTATATTTATTTTTCAGATAAATGATTCATAGGAAAATAAATTATCTCATAATCCCCAATTAAACAAATCCTTACCTATTTATCCATGTGGTTACCCCATAAAACCTAAGAAAAGAAGTGGTGTGATTAGAAGTCTTAGTTCATTGACCGGAGATAAGACGACAATTAGAAAATCAAATGACATCAAAGATCGGTCTCCTTTTAATATAATTATTACTTCTAGAAAACGAAGTTGGGTAGGTTGCTAGGGTGATAACTTTATTTTAACATAGTTGGTGGGAGTTGTTGAGGGTCGGACTTCTTTGGGATTTGAGGTGACAAATATTGCGTTGATTGCTGGGGTAAGGTTTAGCAGAGGAAGTAATTAGTCCCCATCAAACTGATAACTTGGGAAGAAGATTGTTTATTCGAGTAAATATTTTTTAAAATTAATGTCTATGAT
Organism: Elaeis oleifera; assembly: GCA_000441515.1. NCBI lineage: Eukaryota > Viridiplantae > Streptophyta > Magnoliopsida > Arecales > Arecaceae > Elaeis > Elaeis oleifera. The sequence continues at coordinate 80,817 of KE505491.1, forward strand.
TATTTACTCGTGCATTAGTGACTTAAAATGATTTTTCTTTACCATCCACTACAATGACTATTGGTAATTGCCATAAAACTATTACTTTATTCCCACATGACATTTTGGTAAAATTAACAAATTATTTAAATTTAAAACTTGCTTTTTTTCTTCACGTATATTTCCCAAGAGTTTTCGATAAAGAGCAAGGCTTGAACCAAGTAGAATGCATGGTCAAAAGATGGTTATAACATAGGGATTGGTTAAGTCTAAATTCCTTCCAGCATGGAATTAAATACGCTGGCTGCTTTATAAGAATTGTGAAGTTTTTATTTTAAAAGAATGTACATCATATATCGGGTAAACTATTAGATCTATATCAAGCTAAAGTCGAGCCAGGTTGCTAAAATCAATTCTATATGATAATATTGCTGCCAAAATTCGAACTAAAGAGTTCAGATGAATTGGTAAATTGTGAGATCGGTTGTGGCTAAGCTTGGAGGAAGAGATTAGTTTGGAGCCTAAAGTTCGACCTAAAAACAAGAAAGACAACATCTGAGGTTATCAGATTTTGTCAAACAAGCCTAAGTCAGGTAAGACTTTCGGAAACAACAGAGATTTGGGAGAATAGTAATAAAGCATCAGCATAAAAAATGAAAGTATCTAGAACTTTCAAGTGTAAATTTATATATAATGAGAGTCAATGCCCGTTACCATGTAAGACAAATATGTGCCTTAACTACTCAATAATGACCTACATGTCACACATGTTGCAAAACCTAGTTGTGTCGATCTTACGGAAACTGCTCCACATGTGTGATGAGCTGTAATCATCTTTCAATGTGTGTCGTAACCCCAACCTAAGTTTTGTGAGTCAGGGGTCTAGATAATCGTCGTATACTCACGAAGAATAGTCCCAACAGGTAGTCCAACACAGTATTAAATACATTACAATAGAGATAATGTAAATAATTAAAATCTATAATTTAATTATTAATAAATTCAATTAATGAATAAAATTTTAAAATCTTACATCACAATTAGTCATAAATATAATTCAAAAATTAATTATATTTAATAATTCGATTCAAAATAATTTATCCAACTCATCAACCTTTAATTATGACCATACTTATACTCTATAGCTAGATTAAAATAGAATTATACTTATGCCATGTAGAGTGGGCCTCAATACCATATTTATATCCTGTAGAGTTGGCCGAAGTATTATACTTATATCCTATAATTGAATTAAAATATTATATTATATTCTATAATAGGATCAGAATACCACACATATATCCTATGATGGGGTCAGAAATAGAACCATAAGTTCAGTAATAGTTAGAGTGCTAATACGTAACCTCAAATTGATAGAGTCCATAATATAGTTAGACTGAGAGTCCAATCTGATACATATCAAATTTTTTTTTATAAAATAACAAATATTTCATAATCTAATTAAAATATGCATATACAATATATGATTAATAAACAATTATAGTAATAGCCCGAGAAATACTTCGAAGTTATACATCCATTTTTCATTCAAAATATAATTTTATAAAATTCATAAATAATATATAAATCAATTAATAATTTATTTGATGTCAAAAATAATATTATATAAATAAAAATTAAGAAAAATAGGTTATCACTTATCTTGCAAGTGAAATCAACTGATAGAACCAATTAATTATGAAAATCCTCTCATAGTCTAACATTCAAAAATCATATTTTAATTATATTTTTTCATCATAATTATTTTAAATAAAATCTTAATTCCAACATCCTCAGAGGTAGGCCAAGTGATATGTCATGCCCCGACTCGATGGACAGAGTCAGGCGTACGACAAACAGTCACACATCTTTAGAGTTTAAACCCCTTGAACATGCAAGACCTGCCTTTCATCAAAATATAATTACCTTAATTTAATTCAGGCAGTGGTAAAAGCAAATTTTAATATCTTTATTTAATAAAAAATAAGTCTCCATGACTAATAAGAAACAAGATCTAACGATAATTCAAAATAATTTTTATTTAAATATGACTAAGCAAATAACTTTCTAAATTTTTTGCTCTTCAATGATCTATCCCAAGCCTTGTAAGTAGAGCCATCAAAATGGGCCGTGGCTTGCGGGCTGACCCGTTTACGCCCTTAAAATAGTAGGCCAGACTAGTATTTTGGCAGCCTATTTAACAAAAAGACTTTTTAGCCCGGCTCGTTTATGGCCTGACCCATGAAGGACTGGCCCGTCTAGCCCGCAGACCAGCCCGTTTATTTAAAAAAAAAAAGAGGCACAATTTAGATGTAGATCTAATTTTATTTGTTCTTGATGTCTTTTGTTCTTCTTCTTGTTCATTTTTCTCATATACTAATACAAATCATCCTCCTCTAATTTACTAAATAGAAGTAATTAGGCCCCAAGTCTAATTATCTCTCTAGAAAAAGAAAGTCCACATGCCCTTCTTAGTTCCCATGATGTTAGGATTGGTTCTTTATGCAAGCTCTCATTTGCATCCGTAATTAGTTACATAGCTTTATTCATGATGGTAATATCTTTTTCTATAATTTAAGATAAGAATTTGAATTTAGTTGGATGCAAAATAGCTTTTTTCTAACTATTTATTGATCTTTGTTATTTATTACTTGTGGATTATAGATGAAGATGATGATTCAAGTACAAAAATTGATGCAAATTTGTCAAAATAAAATTGTCAAGATTCTAATGTTATAATCGAGGAAGATGAGCATGATTATTGATTAATGAAATGTTAGTGGCAAATATTTTGTGATAAAAATCTTGAGAATAGGGACTGAATTTTAATAGTTGGACTTAATGTTATTTGAACAATATTTATTACTTATTGGTTTGTTTGATTTTGGAGTTTAATTAATTTGTGGTGTTTTTTTTTTTGTAGAAAATGGAGATTATGATATTATTATAAATTTTTTGAAGTTATTTCATATTTACTTTTGGTGTTTTAAAATTTGATGTAGGGATTGATTTTATTTATTTATTTGATAAAATATTATATTTGAGAGTTTTTTAATTTATTATAATTTTTAATTTGTTATAATTTTTAATTATTTAATTTTTTGATAAGTTATAAGGGCCGGTCCGTTTAGACCTTTCACTTATAAGGACTAGGGCTGGGCTACCTATTTGATGGCTCATTTATCAAAGAACTTTTTTTGTCCGATCCTAATGGGCTCGGCCCATGGAGGGCCAGCCCTCCACGGGCCGGGCCAGTCCATTTTGATGGGTCTACCTGCAGGATCTTCTGGATCTAAAAAAAATAAAAAAGATAGTAAGCTTTACAAGCTCAGTAAGTTATCAATATTTTTAGAGATCAAATATAATTAATTTTTAAAATATAATAATTTAACAATATTATGTAGCAACATAATTTTTTTTCAAAACATATCATGCACATTTGTAAAAGTCCAAAATTTTCTCTCAATTTTTGGTGATTATGGTCATGATCAACTCGGTGACAAGGCCCAAAAGAGATCAGACCTTGAATAACAAATACGTGATGCATCAACATATGCCAGCGATAAGCCCCGACTGGCTAGGCCTGAAAGTAACTAGCTCTGATTCATATGACCATGATTAGCCCCATAATAAGACAAAGAGACTAATTTTAAAATACATACACATGACTCATCAATGTGTGTTAGCGATCAGCTTCGACTGGCTAGGTCCAAAGAATTAGCTCTGACAGCAATCAGTCCCGATTGGCTCAGTTCGAAAGAAATACATTTTTTATGTGTAGCCAACAATCAATCCCGTTTGCTAGACCTGAATCATAGTCTAATTAAAGAATTTTTCTCATAATTCATCATAATAAATTTCTCATATATCATTATACCAATTTCATAATAATATTAAACCAAGCTTTTCACATTTCATTTCAGAATAAAAAATAATTTATTCAAAATTATGTAAGAATAAACATGTATAATCTAAAGATCATGCAATATTAAATAAAAAATTATTTCTTTCAAATTTCATAATCATGTAGAGGTGAGCCATGTTTGATCAAATATTTAATTTTTTTATTTATAAATACATACTTTTGAACTTTAAAAATTTAATATTTATGTATAAAATCTAAATTTTAAATACATAAATATGTATAAATAAATTCAGAGATAAAGAAACTTACAGTTGATTAGATCTAAAATTTTATGATCTGCTTGATCTCTAGATCTAGTGTTCCTTTGAGGATGAAAGCTCTAGTCCAAATAGACAACAAGTTTTATTAGCCTTCAATTTAGAAAAAATTGAGATGAATAGAAAGAGACTCTCAAATTGATCTGGGTCTAAACCTAGATTTGGATAAATTTTCGTGTCAAATCTATATGATTTAGGTTGTCCCAAACTCAATTAGATTGGGTCTAATCAATAGGTTAGATTCGCCAAAAAGAAGATTAGGTCCCTCTCTCTCTCTTTCTTCCTTAACCAAACCCACGGCTTCTTGGGTGTCACGAGATATGATCGGAAGGTGGAGGGTGTCGGTTATGATGTGGCTAGAATGGCTGACGGGCTGGCACGATGATACCGAGGGGCGACGGTCTGATCGATAGCAATAGAGAATCCAAAAGATAAAGGAAAAGGGCACTGCCCATCATGCTATGATGATGATACCTAGGGCCGGAAAGGAAGGAAAGGGAAGGAGGCTTATCAGAGATGGTGGTGGCGGCGATGGTTGTAACCGGCAGGGTGAGTTTCGACGGATCTCACATTCGAAGTCTTCTTAAAATAGAACAAGATGGGTTTAAGAAGGAAGGATTGGGTTCTTTTGGAAGGTAACGGCACTCAGCAAGGCAGCACGGTGGCCGTCGGAGATAAGGAAGAGGGAAGAGGAAAGCGGAGAAGGAGAAGATGATGGAATTGATCGAAGATGAAGGGGCATTTAAAAGAAGCGATGGAGAAAAGATAGGTTTGATTATCCTCGGATAATGCTAGATCTCACCAACATAAATGATCCAAATACTCCTCGCTGGTGTACGACTCTTATTAGGTCACCCTTGTAGTCTTATCTTCCCACCATGGCTGTGGATTAACAAGGGACATAGTTCCCTTGTTTCACTCAAACTCATCTTCTTCTTTGCCGCGTCTCTTTTTTTTCCAGTTTTGATGAAGTTGGCAAGAGTTATGGACTTCAGATTAAACTGAATCCAATGGGATCAGTTCTTACATTCTCTCTCCCTTAAAAAAAATTTCATCCTCAAAATTGACATACCTGAGTCAAGAAATAGTTGAAGGTATTTAGCTCACATTTCTTCCTCAAGTTTTAGATTGCTTCTCGTTCTATATGGTTGCTCCATTGGACTTTGACATAAAAAATGGTGCGTCATCTTAAAACTTGATTCTTTCTATCAACAACTTGTGCTGGCCGCTCCTCATGAGTTAAATCTTCTCTGAGTTGAAATGGTCTAAACTCTACTATATGGCTAAGATCAGATATATATTTTCTCAACATGAAGACATGAAAATATTATATACTTTGACAAGAGAGGGTGATAAAGCAAGACAGTAAGCTATTATTCTAACTTTTTAAAGACTTTAAAGGGATCCACATATCTAGGGCTTAGCTTACCGTGAACTCCAAATCTCATCATGCCTTTAGTCGGTGACACTTTAAGGAATACGTGATCTCTCACTTAGAATTCTAATTCTCTTCTTCCATTATCAGTATAGCTCTTCTATTGACTCTGAGCTGAGTAAAGTCACTTTCTAATGAGCTACATCTTATCTATTATTTATTGAACAATATCTGATCCCAATAGCCTTCTCTCACTAACATCATCCCAATATACAGGGGTCCTATATCTTCTTTCATGCAAAGCTTCAAACGGAGCCATCTGGATGCTAACCTAATTACTGTTATTATATGCAAACTTTACTAGTGATAAATATTTATCCTAAGATCTTTTAAGTCTATTACACATGCCCTCAATATATCTTCTAATATTTGAATTGTTCTCTCTGATTGACCATCTATCTGAGAGTGGAAGGTGGTATTGAACTCCAACTTAGTCTTCATGACTTGATATAAATTTTTTCAAAATTGAGAAACAAATCTCATATCCCGATCAGACACAATGGATATTGGAGTACCATGAAGACTCATAATTTCATCAATATATAACTTGGCTAGCCATTCTAAAGAGAATCTAACTTTGATGGATAAAAAGTGCACTGACTTGGTCAACGGGTCTACAATCACTCAGATAGCATTATATCCTTTAAGAGTCCTTGGAAGTCCCATAACAAAATCCATTATTATGTGCTCCCACTTCTAAACTAGAATTATAAGAGAATGCAGTGGTCCTGCAGGCCTTTGATGCTCAGCTTTCACTCGCTAATAAGTCAAATACTGAGCTACATACTGAGCTATCTCCCTTTTCATACCACTCCACCAAAACTTTTCTCTAAGATATCTATATATTTTGTACTCCCAGGTTGCACTATGTAGGTAGAGTTGTGAGTTTCTAGTATAATTTTTTTTTCAGCTCTGTATTATTTGAAACGCATAATCTATCACCAAACCTCAAAGATCCATCATCATGGATTTTAAACTCAGATGCTATATTAGATTGTACTTTCTCTTTGATCCTTTGTAATTTTGGATCATTAGCTTGGGATGTTTTGATTCTAACAATTAAGGTAGGTTGCACAGTAAGAGCTGTGAGTAGGACCTCAGAATCGTGCAGTCATATCTTAATGTTCAATCTTTTAGATCCTGAAGAATCTCCACCTATGAAGTAATTAAGACTGCTATACTATCCATAGACTTCCTGCTTAAAGTATTTGTTATAATGTTTGCTTTTTCTAGATGATAATTAATTGTTAAATCATAATCCTTGATCAACTCTAACTACCTTCTCTATCTCAAATTCAACTCTTTTTGTGTAAGTAAATACTTGAGGTTCTTATGATCTGTAAAATTTATAAGATCCTCCATAAAGATAGTGTCTCTAAATCTTTAGGACAAAAATCACTATAGCTCACTCTAATCATGAGTAGGATAGTTCTGTTCGTATGGCTTAAGTTGTCTGGAAGCATATACTACTACATTTTCATTCTAAATAAGAATGCATCCTAATCCTTTTCTAGAGGCATCACTATAGATGGTAAAATCTTGACTTTCGAACGATAGAATAAGAATAGGAGTTGATACCAAACATCTCTTTAGTTTTGAAAGCTCTTCTCACATTTTTTGTCTAATCAAATTTGATTCTTTTATAAGTCAATTGGTCAAAGGTACTATTATGTGAGAGAATCCCTCTATAAATCTTCTGTAATATCCAACTAATCCAAAAAATTATAAATTTCATCATCATAACACTCAAAACATCATTAATTAACATGTATTAGTTTGAATTTGATGTTTTAACTTATTTTGCAAGAATTAGAAGATTGGGTTCAATTAGACTCAATTAGGTCTAATCTGGCTTGAACCCAAGTACACCCAAGAGCCACAATGAAGATCTAGAGATTTTCATTGAAGCTCCACATCCAATGGTAGAGATATTCGGTGCCAACCATGAAGCAAGTGTGGAAGATTTTTCAAGAGAAATAAAGATAGAAGAAATTCAGCATGGATCCTGTTGCAAATTCAGCATAAAGCCACTTTGGATCTAATCAAATTCCCTCCACAAGATATGTAATGAAGCTCTAGATCTAAGGGTCCACAATCATGGTGCTAAGAGGGGAGTATAAATGGAAGAAAATCATAAAGATGCCAAGGTATGAACACAGCTTAAGGATCAAGGGTCAAGATTAAAGGATCATCATTCTCATGGATCATGGTGTGAATACAACTAATTAATCAATGGAAGAAAACCAACCAAACAAGCATCCAAGGGCTCTTATTGGAGGAGCCAAAAGGAGATCTTTTTTGGAAGATTTGATGAAGAATTGGAGAAGAAATCAAATTGAGCAAAGAAGAAAATCATTAGTAAAGCAAACATGAAAAGTAATTAAGGGAGGAACCAATGGAGGAGATCTTTTGCCCTAAATCCTAAGGCTATTATTCCCTGCACCCTCCACCCTCAAAGCCTTAGCCTCTCACCTATTTAAACACCCCTTTGGCCAACCCTAGAGAGGGGGATAAGTAGTTCCCACGTCTATAGCCTCAAAACCCTCCATTCCCTAACCCTAGCCGTCACAAACTTCCTCCCTCATGCCTTCTCTTCTTCCTAACCCTAGCCGACCGACCCTAAATCATTTTCCTCCAAACCATAGTCATTCAATCCTTGATCCATCTCTCTCTAAGCCCTCAAAATCTCATGTCCAAAAGTCTTAGGGAACCCTACGTCCAAATCTCTACAACTTCAACCTTTTCCTCTTCCACAAAAATTAGTAACCTGTCCTTCTTTTTTCATCTTTCAAAACTCACTTTTCTCAGCTTATTCTCTATCAAATCTTCTCTTCCTATTGCTAAAGATCTTCTCCAAGTCCGTGGTAAAGAATCTCCAGAGTCCAGGATGTAGATTGCAGTGAAGAGCTTTCCCATGGCCGGCTAGATACTCAATTCTCGAGAGATCGCTGTGAATTATTTCGATAGTTATTTTTTTTTACAACATCTCTTGTATTTTTCTTTCATTATGCAATAAAGATATGAATTTTTGGTTTATATCTATGCATCTTTATTTCTTTGCCTATATTTTCAATCTAGAATAGTCTATACTCTTAGGAAGATCCGTGATCTATGGATATGGATTATTCTATTAGGATAGATTATATTTAGATAAATTTTTTTATATCTAATTTAATTTAGAATAGCCTATAGCTTTAAGAGACGGTCCGTGATCTACGGATACGGACCATACTCTCTAAGATAGGCTATATCTTTATTATTTAGATACCCAAGAAAAGACAGGTGAAAGAAGGATACCAACTGGTTAATAAGAAACAGTTGAGAACCTGAGAATCTATCTCTATATTTGAAATCCAACTTCTAATTGGCTAATCTTTACTTACTTTCTAAGTTAATTGCTAGTTTCTTAATCGCCCTCTACTTACTTTTAATCTAGAAACTAAGCGACTTAATCATAGTTAACACAATCCATATGGGTACAATCTCGACTCATCCTATCTATATAGTTGTGAGTTAAGTAATTATTTTTGATCATCTACGACAGCGATCACATAGATATATCTTCTTTAAAGATTATATGCCTAAGGAAGGAGACAGTTTCAAACCAAAATTGATATTTTTTCAGCTTTGCATATAATTTCTGCTTCCTTAAAGTTGGTAACACAATCCTCAAATATCTTTTATGATCCTCCTGACTCTTGAAATATATCAGAATATTATTTATAAATACTACTACACACTAATCTAAATAAGATCTAAATACTCTGTTCGTCATATCCATAAAGATTGTGGGAGATTTGTCAAATGGTATGATCAAAAATTTATAATGCTTGTATCTGCTCTGAAAATTATTTTGGATGTCATTAGCCTTGATTTTCAATTAATAATATCCGAATCGAAGATCAATTTTAGAAAATACTTGGGCACCCTGAAGCTAATCAAAAGTATCATTTATTCTTAACAGAGGATATCTATTTTAAATTGTCAACTTATTCAACTCCCTATAGTTAATGCACAATCTCATACTTCCATTATTCTTCTTGATAAAAAGTACCAGAGCACCCCATGGAGAGACACTAGGCCTAATGAAGCCCTTATTTAGGAGTTCTTGGAGTCATTCCTTAAGCTTTTTCAATTCAACTAAAGCCATTCGATAGGAGGCTTTAGATATAGATCCGACATCGAGTACCAAATCAATTGAGAACTCTATCTCTTTATTAGGAGGTAATCCTAAAAGATCCTCTGAAAATATATCAGGAAACTCTCTTACTATAAGAATATTTTCTATCTTTGTCTCCTCCTGCTGTATATCTACAACACCGATCAAGTACCCTATACAACCCTTCTTTAATATTCTATAAGTTTGCATGGATAATATAACTTTAATAGAGATATTTATTTCTTTACTAGAGAAGCTGAACAGTGTTTGCCCTAAAATCTGGATGGTCACTCTCTTTTTGAAGCAATCCACTATGGCATGGCATGGCATGACATAAGCCAATCCATCCTTAGGATAATATCAAAATCTTTTATCTCTAGAATCATCAGATCAGATATAAAATCATGATCTCCAATACTCAAAGTATAAGATGAGCAAACTATATCAACCACGATGGTACTTCCATTCAAAATAGAGACACATATCTCATCTTCCAAAAGCACAAGCAAAAGGCTAGCCTTTCTAACAAATCCAGATAAATAAAAATGGATAATCCTGGAATCAAATAAGACACAAGCATTTATGGATGCTACTTTGATAGTACCTATCATGAATTAAAATTTTACTATTACTATCAAGCATATATAACTCTCAACACATAAGATTGTATAATCTTTGAATTAAACTAGGTTGGAAGGAGTCTTGGGGTATCTGTCACTATGGCATTTGATGCCTTTGCATCCTACTAAGTCATAGCATAGACACAAGCCTGGATCTTTTGCTTTGGAGGTCCTCCTTATCCTTGTTTTAAGAGTTGACCCAAATAAGAGGTTGATGCTCTTAAAGCAGATAATTTGGGTGCATTCTAGGAGCGCTATTGATCCCAAAATTGATTTTGATGAATAGTAAATATTTGAGCATATGATTTTTTTAATGATTTTATTAAGTTGATGTTTTAGAGAAATTAGTAGATATCAAAAGATTGATTCAAAAGGCTCAAATAAATTCAAAAAAGAGATTTTAGAAGTTTAAATGGAGTGAAGAAATTTTAAATTGAAAGTGAAAAAGATATTCAAAAGAATAGGATTAAAATATATTTTTATTCAATTGAGGATAATTTGAGTCGACAAAAGCTGAAAATCAGAAGTAAAAGAAGTTCTAACATACAAATATTTCAACCAGCATGCCCTCGAGTCGACTCAAGTTTCATCCAAGTCAACTCAGATTAGAAATGGTAGAAGTGTAATTATCTAGAATGAAAAATTAAATCACCTAGCAGCAAGTCGAGTCGATTCGAGTTCCTCGAGTCAAAGTTATAGAAAAAGATAGAGAGGTATGTTTTAAAAAAATAGACTCGAAGGCCATTCAAATCGACTTGAGCCCAATTCGAGTCAACTTGAATTGCAATGGCTAGTTCTGCAAAATTTTCAAAACTTTTTACATTGCTCTCCAATGGCTCTAATTCAGATTTCAACGATCAAAAATGACTCTATGAACTTACAACAATATTTTATACTTCCAACAATTGACTAACAAGACAAGAAAGGAAGAATCAAAGAAAAAATGAAAAACAATAAAAAAAGACCAAAAAATAATTGAATAGAGAGCTTTCACTTCTCAACCACCTGAACAATTAAATCAAGAGAGCCATTTTAGCAAGAAGACAACTCCCTCAACTGAAAAAGCTTCTTTAAAAGAGATTTCACAAGTATCATCGATAATCATTTGCTCATTAAAAGAGTTTTATGTAGTTTTATTAATTTATTTTTTTATTCTACTGTAACTAATTTCAGTTGAAGATTGAAGCTAGAAGATAGGCTCATCCAAATCTAAAATTAGATTGTAAGCTAAAATTGACTTGGGTTAGATTTTGATTGGTGATCCCATGCAAACCAACTAGATTTTGAATAGTGAGCCTAGAAAACTATCCAGCTGTAATCTTGAACAGATTATAGTAAAATTTTCAAGAGAATCTTGGAGAGTGGATGTAGGTGCTTGGGGCACCGAATCACTATGAAAATTATAGTGTTTGTGTACTGTTTGTATTTTATTTTTCTTCCATATCTCATATATTTTACTTACTTGATTACATAATTTTCTACACTCACATTCTTTCATAATTTTCAAAAATCTGTACATATCTCATTTAAATTTTGAAAATCTATTTCACCTCCTCTTGGGTTGTCTTGCTGGACAATAAGTGGTATCAGAGCTTGATACTCAGCAATATTTGATCTAACGATCAAGAATTAAGATCAAATGACAACTGAAAAGAGTGCCTCTCTTGCCAAAGAGCAATCAATAAATCGACTATCTTTGTTCAATGAAATAATTACTCTTATTGAAAAGTATGCATGCATATTTATATTCAAATACTAGATTATCAATTTTAGAGAGTGATAATCAAAGGTCCACACACACCTATAATTAAAGTAGATGGTAATGATATTCTCAAATTTGAAGAGATTTGAGATGAGCTTGATATGAAATTAATTGAATTAAATGCTAAAGCTATGAATATCCTATATTCTGCATTAGATGCTAATGAATTTAATAAAATTTTACTTGTATTTTAGCTAATAAGATTTGGGATAGATTGGAGGTTATCCATGAGGGTACCAATTAAGTTAAGGAGTTCAAAATTAATATGCTTATTCATAGATATGAATTATTTAAAATAGAGTCAAATGAATCTATTACGGATATGTTTATTAGATTCATTAACATTATAAATGGTTTGAAAAGTTTGAAAAATTTTATACTAATAGTAAATTTGTTCGCAAAATTCTTAGGTCTCTATCAAAGGTATGGGAAGCCAAAATCACGGCATGATCCATAAGTTAATCATAAAGCAAAATATTGAGGAGAAAAGTAAGAAGAAAAAGACCATCACATTCAAGTCAACCACAATTGAAGATAATGAAAGCGATGAGTCGGATAAAGAAGGTGATGAAGATGATTTGGTCTTAATTACAAGAAGATTCAAGAGGTTCATGGAGAAGAAAAGTAAAATTTCAAGAGAAAGCCCTTTAAAGGAGAACCAAGCAAAGATAGGGAGAAGGAGAAAGATAAAAAAGTCTCGATGTGCTTTGAATGCAAGAAGATCGATCATTTTAAGATGGATCATCCTCTTCTCAAAAAATCTAGTAAGAAGATTAAGAAGAAGGCAATGATGGCTACATGAAGCGATAGTGAGGACTCAAGCTCCAATGAAGATATACAAAAAGTTGCCAACCTTTGTTTGATGGCACATCAAGAGGAGGCAAGTGCTGAAAATTTTCTAAATTTCACATTTGATAAATTACAAAAGTATTTCAGAACTTATGGCTGAATTTAGAAAAGTAAGTTTGAAAAAGAAAGAATTAAAGAAACAAAATCTTAACTTAATTGATGAAAAGGAACAAATTTCAAAAGAGGTTGAATTTCTAATTTGTGAAAATCAAAACTTAAAAGATGAGTTAAAAAAAGCTTAAATCATTTGTTGAAAAATTTACTTATAGTTCTAAAAAGCTGCACATGATTTTAAATTAATAAAGAGCTATTTTTAACAAAGCTTATTTGGGATTCAAACCTAAAAAGAATAAAATTATTTAAGAACTTCTTTATAAAAGCTTCTTCAAACTTCTCTTCAAATGTTACATGTTTTACTGTGAAAAATGAGACATAATTCTTATTCATGTAATTTAAAAATTAAATGGAAGCATGATTAGAGAAATATGGGTTCCAAAAGGAACCATTAGAACTAACCATAAAGGACCCAAGATGACTTGGGTATCTAAAACCTCTACTTGATTTTTTTTGTAGATGTATCTTACAGCCAATAAAGAAAAGACTTTGATATCTCGATAGTGATTGCTTAAAACACATGACTGATGACAAATCATAATTTATCACTCTTGAAGTAAAGGATAAAAGAATAGGTACCTTCAGAGATAATAGAAAAGAATGTATTATTGGTATTGGTAATATTCATATCTCACCCTTTATCTCTATTCAAAATATTTTATTAGTTAATGGATTGAAACATAACTTGCTTAGTATTAGTCAATTTTATGATAAGGGATATAAAGTAATTTTTGAATCATTACTATGCATTATATCTAGTTTCAATGACAATGACATTATGTTCATTGGATATAGACATGACAACATCTACATGGTTGATCTAGATGATTTTTATTTAAGAATGATCAATGTTCTATTGCAATAAATACCAAAGTTAGTGAGACTAGCTGATTGTGGCATCGTAGATTAGATCATGCAAGTATGGATTTGTTTTCGAAACTTATTAAAAGAGATCTTGTTAAAGGTCTACCTAAACTAAATTTTGAAAAGAATCGAATTTGTAATGTTTGTTAACTTTAAAACAAACAAGGAACTCTTTCAAATCAAAAGGCATTATTTCAACTTCTAGACCTTTGGAGTTACTTTATATGAATTTGTTTGGACCAACTAGGACCACAAGCTTAGATAGAAAAGATATGATCTTGTATTTATAGATGACTTTTCACGTTTTATATGGATTATTTTTTAGCTCAAAAGATGAAGCATTTTTGTTTTACTAAATTTTATCGCAAAGCATCAAATGAAAAAACTTATCAATAGTATGCATTCATAGTGACCATGGAACCAAGTTTGAAAATCATTATTTTGAAAGATTTTGTAATGAAAAGGAATAGAACATAATTTTTTGTACCTAAGACATCTTAACAAATGGGGTAGTAGAAAAAATTATACTTTAGAAGAAATGGCACGCACCATATTATGTGAAAGTGACCTATCAAGATATTTTAGATGGAAGTAGTCAACACAGTATGTTATATTCTAAATCATATTTAATTCGATTTATTTAAAAAAAAATATCATATGAGTTTTGGAAAGATATTCCAAACATAAATTACTTTCATATTTTTAGTTGCAAATGTTTCATACTAATAATGAAAAGGATAATATAGCAAAACTTGATGCCAAGTCAGATGAGGATATATTTTTAGGATACTCTATATCTAGTAAGGCATATAGAGTCTTCAATAAAAAAATTTATTATTGAAGAATCTATCCATGTAGTTTTTGATGAATCTAATGACAAATCTTCTAGAAAGGAAGATGTTTTAGATGAAGATGTAAGAATTTTGACCTACAAAATGGATAATCTCATGCTAAAGAATGATCCACCTCCAAATGAAGAAGAAACTTAAAGAAGGATGATGAAGAAAAGAGAAGATAGAGGAACCTACTCCAAGCCAAAAGGATGAACTACTCAAAGAATGAAGATATGCACATGAATACTCAAAAGACTTAATTATTGATGATCCATCTCAAGGGAAAGAACTCGCTCTTTCTTAAGAAATGCTAATAATTATCTAGCTTTTGTATCTCAAATTGAACCTAAAACTATTAAAGAAGTAGAAATAATCCAAATTGGATAAATACCATGCAATAAGAACTAATTAATTTGAGAGAAACAAAGTTTAGACTTTAATTGATAGACCCAATGACCATCTGATAATTGGAATTAAATGGGTATTTAGGAATAAACTAGATAAAATAAATTATTATTAAAATAAAGCTAGTTAGTAGCTAAAGGATATAATCAAGAAGATGATATTGATTTTGATGAAACTTTTGCCCTAGTTGCTAGATTAAAAGCATTTAGATTGCTGCTTGCATTTGCTTGCTTCATAAATTTTAAACTTTATCAAATAGATATTAAAAGTATATTTTTAAATAATTATATAGTTGAGAAAGTATATGTAGAATAATCACTTAGATTTAAAAATCATATATTTTTTAATCATATTTATTACAAATTACATAAGGCACTTTATGGCTTAAAACACGCCCCTAGAGCATGGTATGAAAGATTAAGCAAATTCTTACTAGATAATGAATTTTTTAGAAGAAATATTGATAAAATCTTACTTTTAAAAAAATATGGACTTATTAGTAGTACAAATTCATATTGATGATATTATTTTTGGAGCTACTAATGAGGCCCTTTGTCAAGAATTTGCTAAGTTTATGGAGGGTGAGTTTGAAATTAGTATGATGGAAGAGCAGAACTTCTTTCTTGGACTTCAAATCAAACAACAAAAGATGAAATCTTCATCAACCAAACTAAGTATACAAAAAAATATTTAAAAAAATTGAGATCGAGAGGTTAAAATCCATTGATACACCTATGAGCCCCTCCTGTAAGCTTGACAAAGGTGAAAAAGGTAAAATATAGACATAAAATTATATAGAGGCATGATAGGATTTTACTTTATCTTACTACAAATAGGCCAAACATTATGTTTAGTATTTGCATGTATATAAGATATCAATCAAATCTTAAAGAATCTCATTTGCTTGCAGTTAAAAAGATTTTTAGATATTTATTAGGCACACTTAATGTTGGATTATGGTATAATAAGCTTTCATCTCTTGAACTAATTGGATACTCTAATGCTGATTTTGCTGGTTGTAAATTAGATAGAAAAAGTACTAGAAAATTTATCAATTTTTTAGAACTAACTTAATCTCATGATTTAGCAAAAATAAATTCGATTGCACTATTAATGGCCGAGGTTGAATATATTACCATCGAAAGTTGTTATGCTCAAATCATGTCGATTAAGCAACAACTTGAGGATTTTGATATTAAGCTTGATAAAATTTTAATAAAATATGACAATACAAGTATTATTATTTAACTAAAATCTAATTCAGCACTCAAGATCTAAACATATTGAAATAAGACACCATTTCATAAGAGATCATGTACAAAATAGTGATGTAATGCTTGATTTCGTATCCACAAATAAATAACTAGCTGATATTTTTACTAAATCCCTTAATGAGGAGAGATTCAACATAATTAGGAGAGATTTAAAATTACTATCACTCAAATAGATTCAATGAACTCATTTCTAATTTGAATAAAATTTCATTAAATTTTTTTGAATTATTAATAGTTGAAATCATTAAAAGAGTCTTGATACTCCTAGAGCATTGAAGCTTCACAAAATATAAGAGTGACTCTGACTCGTGCTTGAGTTGACTCAAATGTAAATCCAACTCGACTCATGCTCGAGTCGACTCGTGTTAAATTCGAGTTGACTCGATTGTCGGGATCGCAGACCATAAAAATTATTCTGCGAGCCCTATTCTGCCCTATTTCATTTTACCACTGTTCCTAAATTCTTTCCTTCTCTTCCAAAACATTAGAGATCATCTCCTCTCTTGTCTTCCCTCTCGATTTATCATGTTTCCTCCCTTAATTTGATGAAATGGCACCTAAAAGGTGAGGTGTATGCATGATAAAGCGACCCCTGTCGGATGTAATGGAGTAGCAGAGGACAAGATCTCGATTTGAAAGTGCTTCGACTCAAGAAGAAGGATCGAGTCGACCCACTATTGAACCCCCTAGAGAAGAGATCAAGTACCTGAGAATCTAGGTAATGAAATCCCTCCTCCTCAGCTCACACTGACAAAAAAATGGCGACTAGGGCAATAGCTACGGAAAAAAATTTGATTTTATTTTTTTGACAAGTATAGTTTTCCTATAAGTGGATGGATTGAAGCAATGGGGTGGAAGGACTCTTGCACCATTGACCTACTCATGTATCCCAATTTGGTGAGAGAGTTTTATGAAAATCTAAAGAGAGGATCTGGAGAGATAGCTTTTACTGTTAAGAGAGTTGAGTTTGATCTCACTGAGAAGATGATTGGACAGATCTTTGGCATTCCACATGGTGGTATTATACTTGAGAGACTCCTAGACAAAAGAAAGAATTAAAACAGTAGTTGATAAAGATGACATGGAGAGTGATGTACTTGCTAACATCCTGACACTTGAGATGAGATTACTACACCACATGATAGAAGGGATTCTTCCAAAACTGGAGAGACTTGACTTCGTATCTGGGAGGGAGCTTATGGTGATTATGTATATTGTTAGAGGCATCCCTTTAAATCTTCCAGGGATCATGTTACATCAGATGAGGGAGGTTGTATCAAAGAGGAAAGCATGTCTACCTTATGGTATGCCTCTCACTAAAATATTTATGGAAGTAAGAGTTTGTCTAGAGAAAGAGACCTACAAGAAGCTATCACATTTTGACATCTATGATGATAGGTCTCTAAATAGAATGAAGTATCATATGGTTAGAGAAAGATGGGTGAGGAAGATATCAGGACAGAAAAGATAGGAGACTAGAGAGCCCTCCACTCATCTAGCATCGTCATCTTCCACTCCACCATCGACAGCTCATGAGCAAGCTCCACCTTCACCCATTCCCACTGCTCCATCAGTTACACCCCCTGTGACTCCAATCCCTCAGCCAGAGACCTTTGATTCTACCACACTTGAAAGACTGGCTGATATAATTTCGAGCAGGATGAGTGCTGAGGTGAGAGCTCTCTCAGATTGACTCGATATATTTTAGAATGAGATAAAAGTTAGACTGACTACCTTAGAGCAAAGAGGACCACAGTCAAATACACCTACTGATATTTATGATTTGATTGGGGAGATAGCCCGATTGACGGGGAGTCTTGAGTCCAGGAGCACTAAGATGTAGTCAGCCATCAGAGGAGTCGGATGAGCTCAGCAAGAGGGCATCATCTCTATCTTATCTTTCATGGATAATTTATTAGGCATGATTGAACGGATAGCTCCTGGAGCAGTACCAGCAGTAGATGCAACAGCTAGAGCCTCTATGGCTCAGCCTACTCAGCCCCAGCCTCAGTCCATACCTCCTCCTCCCCCTCAGCCTTCTACCAGCCAGGCCCGATCTCTATTCTGAGTCTACACTACGGCTGGTGTCGATTTTTCAGCTTCGAGTATGATTGATTCATCCAGTAGGATCAGGAGCCGACGAGCTAGACCCTCTACTTCTAGGACTAGCTCATCTGAGTTTTAGACATTCCTTCTGATATAGATCAGAACTAGTGCCTTATGGATATTTAGTTTGATTTCTGATGTATTAAATTTATGATGTATTAGACACTGATGTATTAGATTTCTAATATATAGATATATTTTGAGTTGGTTGTATCCTTGTGTACTACGTCTATTGTTTTATATAGTACATTCATTTTATATTTGATACAATTCAAAACTCCTATTTATCTAATGAATTCTACTTTCTGATTTATTATGTACCATTATTTACATTCTATCTTGCATGATGACAAAAGGGAGAGAAAGTATATGAGCCACAAAGTATAAACTAAGATGATGTGAAAAAAAATCTGATTAATTAAAGTAAGAAGATAAAAGTATATAAAAATCAATCTGATTATCTGCAAACCAAGCTATAAGATGCTGTAATGGTTATGGAAAGGAACTATTATATTAATAATTCCTATACAATCTTGAAACCATGATACTCTTTCTGATACTTATATATTACTTTGACATCTGTGAATCATGTAAACATTGTTTAAATCATGATATTGTCTTGATATTTTCTCATACTATTGAAGAAGAGATATATCTAAACTTAACAATATAGGCATAAACTAAGGGAGAGCAAGATTCAAAATCAAAAAGGGGTTTATATCCCTATCTTGTGATAACATCTTCAAACTTACTTGAGCTTAATTTTGATTCTTGCACTACATTTGTAAATCAATTGCTCATCTACTCAAAGTGTTGTCACCATCAGAAAGAAAAAGATTGTTGACCCCAGCAATTGATTTTGATGAATAGCAAAATATTTGACCATATGATTTTTTTAATTTTAGAGAAATTAATAGGTATCAAAAGATTGATTCAAAAGGCTCAAATAAATTCAAAAGAAGATATTTTAGAAGTTTAAATGGAGTGTAGAAACTTTGAATTGGAAGTGGAAAATATCTTCAAACGAATGGGATTAAAACATATTTTATTCAATTGAGAATAATTCGAGTCGACTCAAGTAAAAGTTGAGTCAACTCAAGCTGAAAATCAGAAATAAAAAAATTTTGGCACGCAAATATTTCAGTCGGCATCCCTCGAGTCGACTCAAATTTTATCCAAGTCAACTCGGATTAGGAATGGCAGAAGTATAATTATTCAAATAAAAATTGAATCACTGAGCAGCAAGTCGAGTCGACTCAAGTTTTCGAGTCGAAGTTACAGGAAAGACAGAGAGGTGTGTTTCGAAAAACAGACTCGAAGGCCATTCGAGTGAACTTGAGCCTAGTCCGAGTCAACTCGAGTTGCAATGGCAAGTTCTGCAAAATTTCAAATTTTAGATAGCTCTCTAATGGCTCTAATTTGGATTCCAACGATCAAAATAACTCTATGAATTTACAAACAATATTTTATACTTATAACAATTGATTGGCAAGACAAGAAAGTGAGAATCAAAGAAAAAATGAAAAACAACAAGAAAAGGCTAAGAAGCATTGAATAGAGAGCTTTCACTCCTCAACCACGTGAACAATCAAATCAAAAGAGCCATTTTAGCAAGAAGACAACTCTCTCAACTGAAAAACTTCCTCAAAAGAGATTTTATAAGCATCATCGATAATCATTTGCTCATTAAAGGAGCTTTGTGTAGTTTTATTAATTTATTTTCTTCTATTCTGCTGTAACTAGTTTTAATTGAGGATTGAAGCTAGGAGATAAGCTCATCCAAGTCTAAAAATTAGATTATAAGTCAAGGATTGGCTTGGGTTAAGTTTTGGTTGGTGATCTCATGCAAAACCAACAGAATTTTGGATAGTGAGCCTAGAAAACTATCTGATTGTAATCTTGAACAAATTATAGTAAATTTTAAGAAAATCTTGGAGGGTGGATGTAGGTGCTAGGGGCACCAAACCACTATAAAAATTATGATGTTTGCATATTGTTTGCATTCTATTTTTTCTTTCATATCTCATATATTCTTACTTGATTGCACAATTTTGTGCACTTACATATCTCTCATTGTTTTAAAAAATCTGCACATATCTCGTTTAAATTTTGAAAATCCAATTCACCCCCTCTTAGGTTGTCTTGCTGGGCAACAAGGGCTTCTAATATCTGAAATTTGGATGGTGGGTGCAATTCACAGTCTTGTGGCCTTGCTGACTACATTCAAAATAGGCTCCAAAAAATCAACAACAATCCTGCTCTAGGTGGAATCCTCTGCATCTATAACATCGAGAAAGTTCCTCCCTAGACTGGTCTCTAGTTTTTTTTGCTGAGTTCTTGATGCTTTGACCATTTGCCAGGGTAACTATCAGATCTGGACCTCTTTCTTTGTTGCTACTCTCTCTCTTGCCGCATATTGTCAACTTCCTGCTCTACTATTTTAGCTAGATTGACAAACTTCTCGATAAGAGACCAACTGCATCGGTCTCACTGCAGCACAAATTGTGGGCTTTAGCCCTTTCTCAAAACTTCGGGCCTTGATCCTATCAGTTGCCATAAGGTCTAGAGCAAAGCGGGACAATTCAGTAAATTTGGCCTCATACCAGGCCACTGTTGTATTTCTTTGAATCAGTTTTGTAAATTCACTTTCTTTCTCAAATCAGACTCTCGAAAAAATACATGTCCATAAATTTTGGTGGAACACATCCCAAGTGATTGGCTCATTAATCCCTCACTATCGCTTGATGGCTTCCACCATTCAAATGCCACACCCTATAATTGATAATCAGTGAAGCGGATCTTTCCTGATCGATGTACTCCATCCTAGCAAATTATTGGAATTTTATATTGGGGCATGCATGTGTGTTTCAATTTTTTTTTTCTAAACAATGTAGCAGAATAGAAGATTAAAGCATCTTTTGATCTAAATAATGCATGAATAAAATATAGAACACATGGATCTACTTCATTTGCTGAAATTGAATACATGCTGAATTTTATGTTGAAATTAAATATGTTATCGTATCATATATCTGTTTCGTAATTTTTTTTTCAAATTTGGATTTGAAAGAGAGTAGATTCTTTCTTAGCCGTGCAAGTGTCCGATCTCTACATATATCTACTCAGAATCAGTCTAGAATAGTTCTCTTTAGTGTTGATCTTTTTTCTCTAAGAACAATCACCCTGCGAATCTGAACGAAGTCTGGATCGTGATCAACTCTTTGATCCTTTCCTTGATCTTTTTCTTCTCTTCTTCTCTTGCTCTTTTTTTCTTCATTATGAAGCAACCAAGATCTGAAAACCAGCAAGGAAGAGGGGATGCCCAAGCTCCTCTTAGGTGTTGGAACTAGAAGGGGGAAGAGAGGGAGAGACGTGGGGATTCTTGGGAGGCGTGGGAGCTGCTGGAATTCCAATCATAAGAGCCTTAGAGAAGGTCTCTTTAAATAGGCGAAAGGTTTGAATCCTATTCAAAATTAAATAGTCCCTTAATACAAGTCCTACTTGCATTAGAAATTCTTATTGCCTTAGAGTTTTGACCCCTTTTAGGAGATCTATTAGGCATGAACTATTGGAACCTTTGCACCCACTATTTCACATGCCACATGGAGCCTAAGGGATGCCCCATGCTGGTCTCACATGCCCACTTTAAGGTGGGCACGCCCAACTTAATCAAATCAAGTGGCGTCCCATGTAAAAATTAAGAAATTGATTAAATATTTGAATCCTTAATTCGTATGATCCAAAATCCTAGATACCCAACAATTAGAATCCAATGAATCTAATTCATTTAGGTTATTAACAGATAATTAATTTGAATTAATTTATTAAATAAGTTATTTAAGTGTAAATAAGAAATTGGGTTCAACCATGTGCTAGTAAGATTATCCTGAACCCAATAAGATTTCTCTAAACTCAATTGAGACTTCATAAGCCCAATTGCTTATTCCAGACCTAATTTCTTTATTGTGTGACCCCATAAGTTCAATTCTATCTGATAGTGAGATATACAATGATCTCTATCATAGTATCATTGAAACTCTTTTCAATAGATCAGAATGATTTCACTCTA
This sequence comes from Elaeis oleifera, assembly GCA_000441515.1. Lineage (NCBI taxonomy): Eukaryota > Viridiplantae > Streptophyta > Magnoliopsida > Arecales > Arecaceae > Elaeis > Elaeis oleifera. The sequence continues at coordinate 103,468 of KE505491.1, forward strand.
ACTCATTAAAGATTGTCGATTTTAAGCAATCCTAGTGAGCTTTCACAATCCACCAGTGATACCTAACAGTATGTAATGGCAACCCAATAGAATCGAAAAAGAACCTCAAGGTGTAGTTCACATGTGATTCAGTCCCTCTATCGTTAATCCCGACTAGATAGCAGGTCATGGATAAATCATCAAACTTCGTCATCAGTCATATGATAAATTCAATTAGCTCAAGTCCAATTGTGATCCTCATGAAAATTTTTTTCATCAATCACACTGCTGTAGCCACAGACTCTCAAACTTAGCCTCTCAAATTTTATAGGACTACTCTTCTCTATCAAGATCGATAGATTCTATTTAGATGCATATCCTACTCCTACAGTGAACCAACTATCGCTAATATCCACTATAAGATCTCAATAAGGTCATATTTATGTGTCAGTCAAAATTCAGCAGCCACACTGCGAGCAGTCATACCATTGTAGATCAAAGGATCATTTACACAACTACAGTATCGAGACGATCACTGACGATTGATTAAAAATCTAAGTGATCTCTCGTATGGTCACGCTCAATATTAGTTGTTATCTAACAACTATCCACACTTGTCGCTCAGTGTCTCTATGCTGTAGATCAGAGATTCATCTATCTCGAAGGAAGCGATCTATGCGTTGGTCTATCTAGATCGATTACTGTCCTCATGATGATACTATGATCAGAAGTATTTAAAATTAATTATACATACCTCTAATTCTCAATATCTTGAAAAAAATGTTTCGAAGTATTAATTTCATGAACAATTCAAGGACACATTACTCTTGAATGAAAATTAAACTTACCTATTTATAGATCAAATTAATATATTAAGCATAAAATTGTATCCTAGACTTATTACAATATATCAGTCGTATTGGCTTCTAGGACATACATCTAACAATCTTCCACTTGGACTAAAGCCAATTGGCAACTAATTTGAGTTCCATCTTCTCAAGGTGGACTTCCATCTTTGGCTGGCTCAATTACTTTGTCAGCGGATCTACCACATTATCCACGGAGTCTACTCTTTGCACCTCGACATATTTTTTTCGAATAATCGTGTATGATATGAAATCGTCGCTCGATGTACTTTAATTTTGATGAGACTTCGACTCCTTAGCAAGTGCTATGGCTCCATTGTTGTCACAATAAATTAGTATGGCATCCGATGTCATTACCTCAAACTCCACAATGAACTTTTTGAACCAAAAGCCTTCCTTTGCAGCATCCGAAGCAGCGACATATTCAGCTTCTGTGGTCGAATCCGCTATGATGGGTTGCTTGAAACTCTTTCAGCTGACTGCACCACCATTGCATGCGAACACATATCCTAACGTAGATTTTTTACCATCAAGATCAGATATGAAGTCTGAATCAGTTTATCCCTCAATTTGTAATTCAAAACTTCCTTCAAAGATCAAGAATAAATCTTTAGTTCTTCTCAAATACTTAAAGATATTCTTCACAGTTATTCAGTGCTTCTTACCTGGATTCGATCGATCCTGCTCGTGATACTCACAGCAAGGATAATATCAGATTGAGTACACAATATGGTATATATGAGGCTCCCTATGGTCGAGGCATAAAGAATCCTACTCGTGTGCTGAACTTCCTCAGATGTGGTCAGATACATTATCTTGGAAAGACTAATACCATACCTAAGAGGTAAGAGTCTTCTTTTAGAATTTTTTATACTGAATCTTTTCAGTACTTTCTTTATGTATAGCTTTTACGATAAATCTAACATCTTTTTAGATCTATCCCTATAGATCTTTATTTCAAGAATATAGGATGCTTCTCCTAGATCTTTCATGGAGAATTTCTTGAACAACCATCTTTTGATCGAGATCAGTATGGGAATATCATTCTCAATGAGAAGAATATCATCCACATACAATACGAGGAATGTTATTGCACTCTCACTGACCTTCTTGTATACATAAAGTTTCTCTTCATTCTTGACAAAATCAAATGATTTGATCGCTTCATCAAATAAGATTCCAACTCTGAGAAGCTTGCTTTAATCCATATATGGATCTTGGAAGCTTGCAGACTCAGTGATCACCATCACCAGATGTGAAACCCAAAGATTGTTCAATATAGATATCTTCCTCAAGATATCCATTCAAGAAATAATTTTCACATCCATCTATCAGATTTCATAATCATAGTAAGTTGCAACAGCAAACAGTGTGCGGATCGATTTCAGCATGGCTATGGATGAGAAGATTTTCTGATAGTCAATGCCTTCACGCTAACTATAACCTTTTACCACGAGCCTAGCTTTATAGGTCTTTATCTTATCATCAACATCTTTTCTTTTTTTGTAGATCCATTTACACCCAATGGGTACTATACCCTCGGATAGATCCACTAAGGTTCATACTTGGTTTGAGTGCATCGAGTCAATCTCTGACTTCATTACATCTAACCATTTCTCAGAATTGATGTCAGACATCATCTCATCAAATGTATTAGAATCATCATCATGACCCTTATCTCCCATAAGGAACATTTCCTTTACTTCCTCTGTAAGCATACTCATGTACCTTTTGGAGGTCGGGAGACCCTACTAGATCTATGAGATGGTGGAGGAACAAAAACTACTGGCTCATGAATAATGAGTTTCTGAGGATCCATAGCTCTTTGCTCTTTAGAGACCTTCTCTTCAAGCTCAACTAACCTCCTACTGCCACCATCTTGGATAAATTATTTTTTAAGAATATGACGTTCTAACTCACAATCATATTATGATCTTATGGAAAGTAGAAGTAGTATCCCATCGATTTTTTTGGATATCCTATAAAATGAGCCATTACAGATCTATCCTCTAATTTATCAGCCATATATCTTTTGACATATGCCGGACATCCCTAAGTCTTAAGATAATCTACACTTGGCTTCTTACCGTTCCATATCTTATATGGTTTGGTAGGAACTAATTTTGATGAAACTTTATTTAATAGGTGAACTGCAGTTAATAAGGCATGTCTCCAAAGATATAAGGGTAAATCAGTGAAGCTCATCATGGACCTGACCATATCTAATAGGATCCTATTCTTCCTTTCGGATATCCTATTGTATTGAGGTATTTCAAGAGGAGTCTATTGAGAGACTATACTGTTGTCCTTAAGATATTTAAAATTTTTGATTAAGATATTCAGCTCTTTGATCAGATCAAAGAATTTTAATAGGTTTGCTTGTTTATTTTCTACTTCATTTCTAAATTTTTAAACTTTTCAAAGACTTCAGATTTGTGTTTCATCAGATACACATATCCATACCATGACAGATTATCGGTAAAGATGATGAAGTAGTTATAATCATCCCTAATCGGTATATCAAATAGCCCACATACATCGGTGTATACTAGGACAAGTAACTCAATAGCCCTTTTCTCATGTCCCATAAAGGATAACTTGATCATTTTTCTTGAATGCAAGACTCACAAGCTGGGTATGACTTTGAATCAAAAGTGTCAAGGATCCCATCTCTTTTCAGTTTGTTTATCCTGTCCTCTCCAATATAGCCTAATCTATGATGCCAAAGTACTTTTGCTTAATTTGTCTCTGAATCTCTTGACCTACGGCACTCACTACTTGCTCATTCAAATTCACATTCGCATTAATATGCAAGTGATAAATACTGTCAATTAAAAAATCACGTGCAATCAATTATTTATAATAAATAGAATAAAAATTTATTAAATTAAAATCAAAACCATCATGTTCTAGCATAGATACGAAATCAAATTCCGACTAGCTATAGGAACAAATAACAGTCTTTCAAATCTAATCTAAATCCTGAAGGTAATCGAAGAGGATAAGTGCCAATGACTTCTGTAGTAATTTTTGCTCCATTGTCGATCCGAATGATCATGTTATATTCCTTCAACTTCCTACTTTCTATTAGATCCTGCATTGAAGTACATATATGAGCATTCGAATCAGAATCCAATACCCAACTAGAAGTAGAAAATTATAAGATTAGATTTAATTACGACATACCTTATGAAGGTTTGTCATCTTTTTTGGTCTTCAGGCTCTCCAGATAGAGTGGACAGTTCTTCTTCTAGTGGCTTTCAGCATCACAGTAAAAATACTTTCTTTGCTTCAGGAATGTCCTTCTTAGGCATGCTCTCTTCCTTCATGGATAAAGAAACAATCTAGTTAGAGAAACTTTATAGGGAGAAAGTAGAGGGAAGAGAGAGAAATTCTCTCCTTTTTTTATTTTCTTTTCTTTTTTCTTGGTTTTGAAAAATGGAAGACACTTGTTCCCCATTTTTCTGAAATAAGGGGCACTTAACTGGTGTGGCTAGCTTGGGCTAGAGCCATAGTGGTATAGTTGGAGGTATCTAAACCATTGGTTGGTGGCAACAAATGGCGCCAGTAAAGAGATAGGAAAATCGAAAAAATCAAAGAAAAACAAGGGTCGTTGTTCCAATCTAAAAATTTGGCAATAGATGGATGGAAACTATGATCCAACTGTTGG
>KE505491.1:114709-141141 GCA_000441515.1 Elaeis oleifera
TTCCGCTGCATGATTTTGAAAAAGTCTCAAGATCTAACCATGAAACCCTAGATCTGGTTCCTACACCAACCACTATGAAAGAGGGTTAATCAAATGATATAAGGATCTTACGTAACTTCCAGCAATGATTGGGCCTTGACTCTAGCGAACATGATGAAGAATACCCAGAAGAAGAAGAAGAGGAAGAGGAATTCCTTCAACGATGATAGGTGGTCAACATTGGGAGATTTAAAGGGGGCTTAATCCCTTTAAATAGAGCGGAGGGAGGAGTCCAAGTCTTCTTAGCATCAAACTGCTCCAATATTTTAGAAGAAAGAAAACTCCTGATGGGAGTCTACTTCATCACTATTTTTTTCATGCTTTAAAACTTGTGCGGCTTCTTTTCAATCATTTTCTGATGGTTGGGCGGGTCAAGTGGACTAGATCTAGTTGAATATCGACCTGTTTTGATCAGGATATTACAACATGCTTCAAAGTGCACAAGATTATAACTATTCCTTTAATGAACTTTAACCGTATTAAATATTTTTTAATCTAGAAACATATTGCTTATTGTTGTTGGTCATTCGCGTAAGTCGGCAACTCAATCAATTGCTTAGGTTGAGAATTCAATTAATACTAAGGTTAGCACCTCGATTGACTATCGAGGTCAGTAATTTGGCCCGCTACCGAGGTCAACAGTAGTCATAAGTCGATGAATATATGTCATATTATGCAACATAATATTAAGTTGGGTTATCGGACTTCAAGAAACTAGGTGGCTAGCAATTTAAATATCAACCTAAACCCTATCCATGTAAAAACATGTTGGGGTAAGTCAATCGACCCCCGACTTAAGTCAACCAATCCCGACTTCGACTCAATAAAGGTTGACCGACTGAACATACAATTCCGACTATTCTTTAGTTGACTGGACAAATTATACCAACTCGTTGTCGGCAGACCGACAGACATTCGGCTACTACCGATCAACAGTGAACAACTTGAATAATCTCTGACCCATGACTATCGGCACATTAGAACTACTAGTCAATAGTTCGTTCGGACCTTCTACCGACATATCAACACTACCGATATATAGTCGGTCAATCTGCTCAACATACTATAATCGCTATGAATGGTTATCGACTACGTGTTATGATAATTAGTGAGAATTAACAACCTACTAACTCCACAATTATGGTCCGATAATTTAGCGCCATAAAAAGTAGGACCACGTGTTTGACGGTTACATCAGAATCATTTATAAATAGAGGATAAGTGAACAGTACCGATAAGGCACTTCTGAGCCAGAGCTTTGCTACTCTCAACATTCAGAAATCTACTGTTCACCAATTTTCTCTCTGACTTAAGCATCGGAGGGTCCCCGTCGGACACAACTTCGGTCTGTGAGGATGTTGTTTTGCAAATGCTCATCATCGATGACAAATGATAGAGAGTTGGCCATAATAGATTGGCGCATCAGGTAGGAGGAAAAATCTGCATTCGATCATGTCGAAGATCAGAGCCCAACTTTCAACTGATTCGACGAGGCACTCTTTCCGTCAGAAAGATCCTCCTCCCCACCTCCGATAGTAGAGCCTAGTTCCTCACATCCCATGGTCACCACAGATCTCAGATCGCTGCACTTGTGCAGCAGATGAATATTTTGACGGAGGTGGTCAAAAGCCTCCAACAGCAGCAACAGTAGCCGCCGACGAAACAACCGGTGGCACAGTCGGTGCCTTTCATGTACAACTGCCATCCTCCACGGCGATCACCTTCTTCCTCCTTGAAGTGACCGTCTTGACACTCCCATCGAGACAAACGACCATATTTCGGCACTTTTATCGTGCCACCCACCACTCGTGGCATTCCCCCTCTCCTTCCCATCTCCACAGTGTTAGGAAGGAGAAACGATCGCGGACGCCTTCTGCTTCTCTTTCAAACTCATCGGAAGGTTCCACTCTCGGGGTCTCCCGACAACGGCGATTAGACGACTATGAACACAAGTTCCAGGAGATTGACCGTCGACTCGCCCGACTTCAAGTGAAAGATCGGAAGTCCTCTAGTGACTACGACTTCCTCACCACCCAGCCTTTCTCTCAGTACATCTTGGACGAGCCGATCCCGTCTCGATTCAAGATGCCACAGATGGAAGCATACGATGGCTCCACCGATCCAACCGACCATTTGGAGAGCTATAAAGCTCTCATGATGATCCAGGGGCAACCGACGTCCTTTATGTATCGGCTTCTCGATAACTCTTCGAAAAGCTACTCGGGCCTGGTATTTCAGACTTCAGTTGGAAAGCATCGATTCTTTCGAGCAGCTCGAATATTCTTTTATAGCCCACTTCAGTATTAGCCGAAGGCCACCACAAACATCCGGCAGTCTCTTCTCAGTCAAACAAAGAGAGACTGAGATATTAAGAGACCTTGTGGCCCATTTCAACAAGGCCACATTTGAGGTCAGGGATCTCAATGAGGACATGGCTATATCGGTCATGAAAAGGGGTCTGAGGAGATTCAGATTCTCCTACTCTTTGGACAAAACTCTCCTTCGGACCTACACTGAACTTTTCGAACGCACGTACAAGTATATCCGCACGGACGAGGCTGCTTCTGACCGACGTCAGACAGAAGGTAAGGGTCAGAAGAAGAAACAGAAGAAGAGTGAAGCTTCGATCGAATCAAGTCGACCACCTTCCAATAAGCGAGCTTCACCCCGACGACGTAGTTCGAAGTCGAACTACGGCTGGTATGACTTCTATACTTCTCTCTCTGCTCTCCATGCGTAGATTCTCATGAAGATCGAAGGAGTAGAATACCTACGGCAGCCCCATCGATGAAGGCACCTCGAGGAACTGTGATCTGAAGAAGTACTGTCAGTTTCATCGTGACCACGATCACGATACCGAATAATGCATCCAGCTCAGGGACGAGATAGAGATCCTGATCCGATGAGGTTATCTCGAGAAGTACCGAAGAGATCAGCTAACTCAACCCCTGCTGACCGACGACCTCCGCCACAAACTGAGGAGGCCATTAATAATTAGCCGACTACAGGAGTGATTTACATGATCTCCATACAACCTAACTGGGGACAACTTTCGAAGAAGAGTCGACGAAAAGATGACGACTCAATGATGTAATAACTTTTTTGAAAGAAGATGTTCAAAAAATTCAAACTTTTCATGATGATGCTGTTGTTGTTTCAATAATAATTATAATTATGATGTAAAATTTTTTTATAGATAATGAATGTTCGACTGATGTTCTTTTTACTCAATTTTTTTCGAATGCGACTACCGACTGATCGACTCAGAAGAGTCTCAACGCCATTGGTCGGTTTCGCTGGGGATGCTGTTACTGTGGAAGAGAAAATTTTTCTTCTCTTAATCACGAGAACTGAACCACTACAGAGTACTGTTCTTGTGACATTCACGATTGTTCGAGTTTCGTCGACCTATAATGTCATACTCGGATGACCTAGTCTTAATGCATTGAGAGCGGTAGTCTCGACATACCATCTACTAATTCGATTTCCGACAAGGAGTGGAGTCAGAGAAATGCATGAAGACCAGCAGTTAGCCCGACGCTGCTTCTTAGTCTCTACACAAAATAATAAACTTGAAGACTCTCTGTCCATCGATAAATTGGATCAAAAAGAGAATCAGGAGAGGAGCGAACCAACTGAACAATTGGTTTCATCCTACTAAAGAAGAAGATCCCGAGAGGACGGTCCAAATTAGATCGCAGCTGTCTGATCTGGAGCGACAGCAACTAATAAATTTACTAAGAGCAAACGCCGACATCTTTGTTTAGTCGGCCACCAACATGTCGGACATTCCTTCGAATGTAATAACTCACCGACTCAACATCAATCTGAATGTCAAGCCAGTGAAACAGAAGAAACGACCTTTACCCCCGAAAGATAGAAGGTCATTGACGAAGAGGTCGACAAACTCTTCGCAGTAGACTTCATCAGAGAAGCTACTTATCTTGATTGGCTCGCCAACGTAATGATGGTGAGGAAGGCCAATGAAAAATAGAGAATCTGCATCGACTATATAGATTTGAATGAAGCATATCCAAAAGATAGCTTTCTACTGTCGAAGATCGATCAATTGGTTGATGCGACTTCAGACCATCGATTTTTAAACTTCATGATGCCTTCATCAGATACAATCAAATTCAGATAGCACCTGAAGATGAGGAGCACACAGCCTTTGTAATTGATAAAGATATATACTGTTATAAAGTGATGCCTTTCGGTCTGAAAAATGTCGGAGCCACCTACCAATGGCTTGTCAATAAGATCTTTAAGTCACAGATCGGACAAAATATGAAAGTATATGTGAACGACATGCTGGTGAAAAGCCCTCAAACTTCAGAGTATGTTCGGGACCTAAAAAACCTTCAGCATACTTCGACGATATTAGATGAAGTTAAACCCGACTAAGTGTACATTTGAAGTGACTTCTGAAAAATTTTTCAAATTTTTTATGTCGCAATGAGAAATCGAGGCTAATCTCGAAAAGATAAAAACCATCATCGACATGAAGCATCCGAGCTCTAAGAAAGAGATACAGCAACTCAATGGAAGAATCACTGTACTTAATCGATTCATTTTCAAATCGGCTGAAAGATGCTTGCTATTCTTTAAGACTTTACGACAGACGAAGGACTTCTTATGGTCGGATGAATACCGACAATCCTTTGAAGATTTAAAAAAGTACCTAACCTCTCCACCTTTAGTCACAAAACTAAAGGTCAGAGAAATGCTGTATTTCTATTTGGCGACTTCATCTGAAGCGATCAGTTTGGTGCTCATCCAAGAAGATGAAAATCGAATCTAAAGATCGATGTACTACACTAGTAAGGTACTTCACAATGCCAAAGTGAGATATTCAAGAGTAGAGAAAATGATCTACACTCTGATCATATCATCTCAATGGTTTCATCTATACTTTCAGACACATCCAATTATGGTTTTGACAGATCAACCATTGAAGATAATCTTGCATCGACCTGATACATCGGGTTGAATGGCAAAATGGACAGTAAAGCTTGGCGAATTCGACATACAATACTGCCCACGACTGTCAATGAAGGCACAAGTTCTGACTTACTTCATTGCTAAATGCACAATACTAGACAATAAACCAAAGGATGAAACTGGTGATATAATAAAACAGACCACGACTCCCGAACCCAACCTAATATCGGCTTGGGTGCTGCATATTGACGGAGCATCTAATGCACAAGGGAGTGGAGCTGGTCTCATTTTTATAAATTTTGAAAGGATGATTACCGAATACGTTCTTCGATTCAATTTCAAAGCATCGAATAATCAAGTCGAATATGAAGCACTCTTAGCTGGCTTGAAAATCGCTAAGAACTTGACATCGACAGTCTGAAGGTCTTCACTGACTCGCAATTAATTGCTGGACAGGTCAAGAGTGAATTTGAAGCCCGAGATCCTATCATGATGAAGTATCTTCAGAAGGCAAAGGACCTTATATCAACCATGAAGTATTTTGAGATCTTTCACATCTCAAGAACTGAAAATACTCGGACTGACACACTCTCCTGACTTGCAACTACTTCTTTCAACCCACTGGATCGAACATTCGTTGACTGTCTCGAACAGTCGAGTATCGACAAAGTCGATGAAGTGTTACAACTCACTGTTGAATCGAGTTGGATGGATCCGATCGTCCAGTACCTGACTGATGGGACTCTTCCTACTGACCCTCAGAAGTCAAATGACTCTGATGAATGACCTCTCAATATATCATGATAAATGGTCATCTCTACAAGAGGTCGTTCTCTCTTCCCTTACTAAAATATTTGGGACCAACAGATGCCGACTATGCACTCTGAGAAGTTCATAAAAAGATTTGTGAAAATCACTTGGAGGGCAAATCATTAGCCTATAAAGTTCTGCGACAAGGATACTATTGGCCCACCATGAAGAAAGATGCAGCTGAGCTTGTCCGAAGGTATGAACCATGTCAGAAGTATGCAAACATACAACATCAACCGACCAGCCAGCTAACATCGATTATTGCACCATGGCCCTTCGTACAGTGAAGAATTGACATACTTGGTCCTTTCCTCTGGCATCTGATCAGAAGAAATTCATAGTGGTTGCTATCGATTATTTCATCAAATGGGTTGAAGCTAAGCCTCTGGCATAAATTATTGAAATAAGATAGAAGACTTCATTCAGAAATCAATCATATGCAGATTCAATTTGCCACACACTATTATCACTGACAATGATCGGCAATTCGATAATCAGAACTTCAAAGAGTTCTGTACGAAATATCATATTACGCACAGATTCGCATCAGTCGGCCATCCATAATCAAACGGAGAGGTGAAGGTAACCAACCGAACGATTCTGCATGGACTCAAAATCTGACTGAATGAAGCTAAATACTTTTGGGTGGAAGAACTATATCCGATCTTATGGGCATACCGAACAACTCCTCGCATACCGATGGGAGAATCGTCATTTAATTTGGCTTACGGGACAGAAGCAATGATCCCACTTGAGATCGGATTGCCATCGACAAGAGTGAAGTAATATGGTGAGCCAAGCAACTCCAAATATCGGAGAGCCGACTTAGATCTACTTTCAGAAGTCCGACAGCAAGCTCAAGTTCGGATGGCTGCATGTCGACAAAGAATAGTCCGATACTATAATACAAGAGTCAAGCCGAAAATTTTTCGGTCAGGAGATTTGGTCCTAAGAAAAGCAAAAATCTCAAAATCTTTGGATAAAAAAAATTATCTCTGAATTGGGAAGGACCTTACAGAATAGCCAAAACACTCAGACCGGACGTATATAAGCTAGAAACACTTAAAGGGTCAGCCATTCCCCAAACGTAGAATGTTGACAATTTAAAGATGTATCATCAATAAAATCGCCCATATATACATTGTTCAGAATGAAATATGAAATTTTAGAATCACAAGTCTCGATCAATTATGGAATGATTTTGAACTGATAGGTGAACGGTCAACTTCTATCAACCATCGACTGTACACTGGTTTTCACTGTAAAAGTCGAACTACTTACTGTACTTCAACTCAGAATTTATCTCGATTTTTCACTGTAGAAACTGATATTAATCATACTGGCTTCCACTATAAAAGCCATAGTACCGACTATATCTCGATATTAAATATACTTTGATTTTTCATTATAAAAATCGATCATAGTCGAAAGAATATCATACCGACTTAGTCCTAACTAAGCAGAACATTATGCCAATACAACCAAGATCGGATTGAATTTGTACCAACTTGGCTACAGTCAGTCGAAGGATATTTGGCTTGCCACCGATTATCAAATGACTTGACGTACAAACCTGATTAAATATCAGACCTAGGGTATTTGACTTATTATCGTTTATCCTAATTTTTAACGTATGTCAAAAAAAACTATACGACTAACGGATGATTCTACAAGTCCTACTGAATATTCGGTTCTCCGATTGATGTTCGGTAGCTAAATAACTATGCATTGCAGACAAGTAAAATCAGACAAGCAAAACGAAGTCTTGACTTAGAATTTTTTTTTCATTCATTATAAAGAAGAGATTACAAAATTGGATCGAAGTCTGATTACAAGTATTTGATTACAAAGAAGAAAATAAAATACATCGATCATCAGTTGCCACCTTCATCTCTTTGCTCTGGAGTAGCTTTGGAGACTTGGATGACCTCTGGTGTTGTTGGCATCCTTCCTTCAGCCGACATTGCGTCTTCTTCAGCAGCTCCATCTTCCGACCCTGGAGGGACGATGCTGCTCAAGTCGAGGTTCAGATATAATTTTTCGATCGCATCTCGATCGTCTTCATGCTCGACGTAGTTGGAGGTGAACCCACCTTCGAGGATCTCTTCCTTAAATTCTTTGTCCGACTCGATGCCTCCCTGGCCTGATGTCGTCCATATTCGGCTTCGAGTTCGACAATACATCCATCTCGTTCCCATCGAAGCTGGTGGATTGAGTGTTCCTTGTTTTGACCTGCAACTCAAGAGTCGAAATATTTTGGCGAGCCGACTCAATCTCGGCTGCAGAAGATTCCAAGTCGTCAATCAATCGAGAGACTTCCTGCTGAAGCTTAGCCTCCTATTCAGCTGCCGACTTAAGCTGCTCAAGGGCAGCTGCCTTCTCAGCATCGACGACCGCCACTTTATTCATCCATGTCCGACAGAAGTCGTCGAACTTCACGTAGCTGGCTTTCAGATCGAACATGTCGTGAATCAACTGCAGACAAAAGATAAGTCGGATTAGATTAAAAAAAAGAAATGAAAGCTTATCTCGAGTATCATCGGATAGAAGGATGAGAATATCTCGGCCACCGTCTGGTTTCCTCGACTCTCCCGATCAGTCGGGAGAAGAGCGGCTTGAATGAGCCGCTTAGCTAATATCGGATTGGCTAGAGCAGACTCATCTCCGGGCACTCTAAGGTCAAAATGGACCGTATGTGGCCTTCCAACGTTGCATCGTCCGTCGAAGTCACTGGAGCTTTTCTCCGATCTCCTATCAGCGGCCCCACATTTGAAAGTGAGGAGAAGCTTGAACTTGACTGCGCCAAAGAAACTCCTGCTGAAGGACCAACTGGCGCAACTGCAAATTTCTCAGGTTCAACCGTAGGCTCCACCTCAGCCCGAACTTTCTCACAGATTGCTTAGGTTCGATCGCAGGTCCCACCTCAGCTCGAACTTCCTCGATTGATGAAGCTACTGATGTTGCTGCGGTAGCTCCTTCTCTCGCTGCTCCTTCTCCAGACGGTGCAATGGGAAGCACTGTCGGAGCTGACAGTGCTAGGATTGGCTCAGAAATCGATGCAGATAGTACATCAAATTCTCCAACTGACATTGAAGCAGCAGCTGGAGCTGGCGTTGAAGCAGCAGCTTGACCTGACGTTGAAGCAGCAGCTCGACTCTTCTTGGATGGTCGGGAAGAACCAGCTTTGGATGCTGTCCTCCTCACAGCATGTTGATGAATATTGACGTTCGACACTCGCACCCTCGGCTGCATGGCTGCAATCGACACAAAAGTCAGTACAATCCAAAAACAAACAAAAAAATAAAGTCGGAAGTAACCGACTATACTATACCTAAGTTAGCGACCGAACTGAGGCCGGCATCATAGAGGGCCTGTTCGGTCATAAGCTTCCTCTATGGTGGGACCGCCATATCTTTCAGCCGATGAAAGTCCTCCCGATCACCGACCTCTACCCGACTGTTATCATTGGGGCCGATTCTTGGATCGCCCCAGCGAGAAGAAAGCCCCAAGGAAGAAAGGAAGAAGCAAAAAAGAATTGGTTCTTCTATCCATGAATGGATGATGGAAGATCGATAATGAAAGAAAGGCCTTTTCAGAGGTTGAAGAACCACCAATCTTTGGCCTTTGGATGAGGTCAGAGGACAAAGAAATACAAAAAGGAAGGACGAGGTTTGGTCGGCAGTAACCAGTATAACTGAGCAAAACTAATTATTAGCTGAATCGAATTTGGTGCCAGCTGGGAAGGATAAAGACCATAGTAGTCCAAAATATTTCGGATAAACTTCAAAATTGAAAATCAAAGATCTGTCCGAAGATCTTCGACATAAAAAGCCACCTGACTCGAAGGAGGGGCGTTCATCCGACTATCAGCACCAGAGGCGAAGAGCTGAAATTACTTCGGGTTGTGATACTGCTCCCAGAGCCGATCGACATTCAATCTCGAAAATGAAGAAGCCTCCACTTTCGGACCCGACGGAGAGTCGTCAGTCGAATTTTTCGATGGAGAGTCGTCAGTCGGATTCTTCGACCGACCATTCCGAGAGGAGGAACCCCTAGCCATTGGAAAAAAGATAACTAAAGATGGAAGACTCAAAAAGACAGAGACTTAACTTAAAACTCAAAGAAGAAGAAGATAAAGAAAGAAGTCTTCAGACGTTGGAACGATTCTTTGACAGAGTTTCCACAGCAAAGAAGACAAATGAAAAGTAAAAGTTAGCTGAAAGTGACCCTATATATATAGGATCCCTCAACGGTCAGGATTGAAGCACCCAAATCAAGATCTCACCAGATGTTGATACGTGGTGACATCTGAGCCAATCATTGATCGGACAGTTCGACGCACCCACTCCAGATCGAGCCACGTCACCACTATTCGTGTGAACAGCTCCGACCCAATGACATTCGGATACGTGTCAAAGATCTACTTGTCAGAATCATACCGTCTGATGCCGAATCATCTTTCGAAATGACATCTGACACTGACATATGAAATCGAAAATTAAAGATCCATCCGAAGATCTTCGGCATAAAAAGCCACCTGGTCTGAAGGGGGTGTTCACCCGACCATCGGCACTAGGGACGAAGAGCTGAAATTATTTTAGGATGCGATACTTCTCTCGAAGCTGATCGACGTTCGATCTCGAAAATGAAGAAGCCTCCACTTTCGGGTTCGATGGGGTGTCGTCAGCCGGATTCTCCGACCGACCATCTCGGGAGAAGGAACCCCTGGCCATTGGAGAAAAGACAACTAAAGACGGAAGACTCAAAAGACAGGGACTTAATTTGGAACTCAAGGAAGAAGACAAGGAAAGAAGTCTTCAGACGCTGGGATGATTCTCCGATAGAGCTTCCACAGCAAAGAAGACAAATGAAAGTAAAAATTGACTGAAAGTGACCATATATATATAGGATCCCTCAACGGCCAGGATCGAAGCACTTAAATCAAGATCTCACCAGATGTTGACATGTGATGACATCTGAGCCAACCATTGATCGAACGGTTCGACGCACCTACTCCAGATCGAGCCACGTCATCACTATCTACGTGAACAGCACCGACCCAATGACATTCGGATACATGTCAAAGATCTACTTATCAGAATCATATCGTCCGACATCGAATTATCTTTTCGAAATGACGTCTGATACTGACATCAGATACTGAATCGTTCTGTCAATATGATAGTCTAATGATGGTTTTGTACTCACTGAAACGATAAAACAGCCGACGCTCAGATCTCGAAAAAAATTAGCAACCAAATCAGGATTTGATATGACACAAAATGACTCCCTTCGTTCAACGTGACAAAACCACGTGGTGGCACACGGTGGATTACCTTGGACTTAGGAGTCGGGGAAACTGTTGGAGTAAGTCAATCGACCCCGACTCAAGTCAACCAATCTTAACTTCGACTCAACAATGGCTGACCGACCGAACATACAACTCCGACTATCCTTCAGCTGACTGGATAAATCATACTGACTCGTTGTCGGCAGACCGACAGACATTCGGCTACTACCGATCAATAGCGAACAACTTGAATAATCTCCGATCCATGATCGTCGGCACATTAGAACTACTAATCGATGGTTCGCTCGGACCTTCTACTGACATATCAATACTACTGATATATAGTCGGTCAATCTGCTCAACATACTATAACCGCTATGAACGGTTATCGACTACGTGTCACGGCAATTAGTGAGAATTAACAACTCACTAACTCCACAATTATGGTCCGATAATTTAGCACAATAAAAAGCGAGACCACATGCTCGGCGGTTACATCAGAATCATCTATAAAAAGAGAGTAAGTGAATAGCACCGGTAAGAAGACACTTCTGAGCCAGAGCTCTGCCACTCTCAATATTTAGAAATCTACTGTTCACCAATTTTTCTCTGACTTAAGCATCAAAGGGTCTCCGTCAGATACAACTCCGATTTATGAGGATGTTGTTTTGCAGGTGCTCATCACCAGCGACAGGCAACAGGAAGTTGGCTGCAATAGAACAAATTAAATTTGTCTATATAAAAATATTTCACAAGGCATGCTAAGTCTATCGTGCACTCGTTAGGGATGAATCAGGTACCAACAAAATCATGATTTCAAATAATTAATACTATCTATTACACTCAATTATCATTATACTTTTGAAACATTTCTATCATATTTTTGAAAATAATCAATAAATTTTAAAGATAAAAACTATAAAACAAACTATGCTTAAAGAGGATTTTGGGCAAAATTGCGTGAGATGCACCATAGTTTGTGGGGCTTTACAGTTTTACTCTTCAAAAAATATCTTATAGGATGGAGAAGGTCCCATCTTATATAAATTTAAAATTTTTTTAATTTACAATCAATATAAATTAATGATATCTTCCTTTAGATGATAATGGGTTGGTTATAAATCCAATCCTATAATAAATCCGAGTATGTCATGTGATCGGCTTAGGATAAATTTGGGTCATGGGTACTTTTTACGAGATCCATCTCCGGACCCAACAATTTCTGACCGATGCATGAGGGCGGGAACTCCTGGCCGCTAGTTTGTTTCCAAATAAATTGTTTCGACCGGTGATCTGGCAAATAGCATAAAAACCACGGAATATTCTCCCTCTCTCCAAAACTTCTCAAAACGGTGGGAGCCGCGGGAATCCACGCGCCCGTTACCGATGTCTCGTAATCATCATCGTCCACGTGGCAGACTGAGGACCGGTTCCCCACCTCATCCAGAACGTCGGAGTGCGCGGCACTCGGGCTTGAAGAATCCCGCGCCAACTCGACACGCGCCGTCCAAAGCATCCCGCCAAAATTTAATTATCCCGGAAAAATTCCTTCCTCGCCGTACCCGCGTCTTCCCTCGTACGCTTTTCCTCCTTATCTCGGAAGCTTCAAATGCCCCACTCTAACGGCATCATCGCATGTTAGATCTTTTTGATACTGGTGGGCAGACAACGGCCGTCACATCCGTTACTCGGCATTGAGCCGATAACGATTTCGTTCCAGGAGCCTAAAAAAGAAAGCCAAAACTTAAACCATCAATCCGGTAACAAGTCTCCAAAACTCACCAACGCCGGTGACCCGATCCCTTCTCCTTCCCCGTGAAGCCTCGCCCAAAATTTCAAATTCCCGCCTCCCCCCGCTCCTCCCAATCCGGAGATCTCCCTATAAAAATCCCCCAACCCCTCCTCTTATCACCACAATAATTCCTCCTCCTCCCTCTGGTTCCCCAAACACCTCCATCTTAAGTTTTTTTTTCCTGGAATACCCTCGACCTCGACCATGCCGTCGATGCCCGCCGCCGCCGGCACCGTGGAGGAGCTGGAGGAGCCCCTCCTCGCCCGAACCCCGATCGCTTTTCGATGTTCCCCATCCGCTACCCTCCGGTGTGGGAGATGTACAAGAAGGCCGTCGCCTCCTTCTGGACCGCCGAGGAGGTCGATCTCTCCAGCGATCTCCCCACTGGCTCCACACCCTCACCACCGACGAGCGCCACTTTATCTCCCACATCCTCGCCTTCTTCGCCGCCTCCGACGGCATCGTCCTCGAGAACCTCGCCGTCCGCTTCATGTCCGACGTCCAGATCCCCGAGGCTCGCGCCTTCTACGGCTTCCAGATCGCCATCGAGAACATCCACTCCGAGATGTACTCCCTCCTCCTCGAATCCTACATCAAGGATCCGGACGAAAAGATCGCCTTTTCGCGCCGTCGAGACCGTCCCGGCGGTGACAAAGAAGGCCCAATGGGCCCTCCGGTGGATCGAGTCCTCCGAGTCTTTCGCCGAGCGCCTCGTTGCATTTGCCGCCGTTGAGGGGATCTTCTTCTCTGGCTCCTTCTGCTCTATCTTCTGGCTCAAGAAGCGTGGTCTCATGCCGGGGCTCACCTTCTCCAACGAGCTCATCTCCCGCGACGAGGGCCTCCACTGCGACTTCGCCTGCCTCCTCTACTCCCTCCTCAACCGCAAGCTCTCGGAGGACCGCATCAAGTCGATCATCGCCGACGCTGTGGACATTGAGAGGGAGTTCGTTGCGACGCGCTGCCGGTGGCGCTGGTGGGATGAACGGGGATTTGATGAGCCAGTACATTGAGTTCGTGGCGGATCGGCTCTTGGGGGCTTTGGGATGTGGGAAGTTGTACGGGGTGGCGAATCCATTCGACTGGATGGAGCTGATATCACTTCAAGGGAAGACTAATTCTTCGAGAAGAGGGTCGGAGACTACCAGAAGGCGGCAGTTATGTCAAGCTTGAATGGGAATGGCCATGGAGGTAACCATGTGTTCAAGTTGGATGAGGATTTCTGAATGCATATTTCTCTCTGTTTCTCTGTAATAATTCCTTGTTCTTTTTCCTTCCCTTTGGTTGGTTGCTTTGACTGAAGAATTATGTATGGTTATGAGAAATATATTGATAATACTATTAATCATCGTTTAGAAGCCATGGATTGTCTATCGATTGCTGTTTGTATAGAAAGCTTTGTTTTTGTTCAGATGTTTGGTGTTTGAGGTAATGCCTCCAAGAAATGGAGGTTTTGTTGTTTTAGTTATTGGGGAGATTTCTGGCTCTACACCAGAGTAAAGATAGTGGTCTTTCTAGCACTTGGTAGTCGGTGCTTAGTTACCATTGTTATGGTTAATGAAGGATCTATATCATCTTCTGTATGTAATTTGTAATAGTCATGTAACACAGGAAAATGCGAAGTGCAATTCTTTTTTTTTTTTTTCATTTACTGTTAGGTATATATTTTATTTTAAAGTCTAATTTTTATTGGTGCTTCTTATTTGATGCAAGATCATAACCTTCACCATTTTAGCCTACCACGGATCCAAGATATGGGATTGCTTTCTTTGGTAAAGGTACATGGACTTGATGATCTAGTTTTACTGGTTTGTTGCAAGAAAGTGTCTCCTTAACCTGCCCATTGGACTTGCAATTTAGACTAGTTGCTTTTATTATATTTTTTGTTATTCCACATGTTGTGTTATTAAAAGCAATTAAGAAAGATTTTTTTTTAATACTCTAGAATTTGGTTCAATCTAAAAGGAGATGAATTTTGCTAGAGAAGCTAGGTTCAAAGATGTGGATATGAAAATTAATATTTTTCTCTAATCTTAGAGAAACATTAAGATAAGATAAATTTCACATAAGCAACATCAATATAATTTTTCCATGTGTATATAATTTAATAAAAATAAAAATACTTAATAGCTTAATCTGTTAATTGCTGGAACAATAATCAAAAACCTTTAGCCTTATTCCTCATATTTAAGGTTGAGTTTTGAAGTTTGACCTATGTTCTTTTATGTCTGCATTGGCCAATACATCCTACATCATAGAAAGTAACCTAAATCTTGGTGTGGGTTGTGAATGTCAGAATTAGGATTTTATGGTGACCAAGGGCTACTTTATATTGAATGAAAGACCAATTTAATAGTTTTTAGGAACAAAATATGGAATATTATATGCAATGATACTGGATATATCTAACTAGGTAGTTCCTCCTTTATATGTGATTTGGAAGATACTAGCCTATTAGAAATTTTATTTTTGCAGAATAACTTACTAAGATTGAATGCAAGAACTTGTTAAAAAGTCCTATTAGGTCCCTTATGTTTAAAGTGGATTATGGTATTTTTTCATTTGAAATTATTATGCTGGAGAACCTTTTTGTATGATGAAGTTTGAATGCTTAAGCATTCTATCATCTTGAAATATTTTGAGAAGCTGTGGCCTTAAGGTAATCAAGTTTTGTAAGCAATTGGCTGTCCCTAAAACTGAAGGTCAGCATATGGATATTAAGAATGACAATTTACTTTGGGTAACTGTAACTATTTCTTCATCAGTCATCTTGGATGGTAGGATCATTTCTCCACCAAAACTTTAACTTATTTTGTTATCAATCCGCTTCGACTTGGTGGTAATTATTATTCCATTACTCTTTGTTGTGTGGGATCTCCATAAATCTTGGAAGTATGAAATTCCAAGAGATTTATTAGCGAACTAAACCAAAAGATGCGATTCATCATAGGATGAGAAAACTATGGAAGCTATAACAAAATTTAACTAAAATATTAATGTCTTGCATCATCATGAAATTTCAGGAAGAAATACTGAGATTGCTCATGTCCAAGTCCAAATTGGTTGGCAATTGGAAGTGTCACAGGCAAGATGAGTAAAAAGAAGGGTAAAGATTATAATCTGCAGCATATGGGAAAAACCATATTTGCTAAAAGTGGCTAAAGAAATATGAAAGTTATAAGTACTTCAGGAAGTGTGAGTTTAAGAAATGCATGGGTTACTCCAAAAGGACTTTATGGAAACATTTTGAGAGACCAGATCCCATGGAAATTTATATTTGTTTCTCAATGGTCATGTTTTTTCTCACAAAGCAAAGTCAAAACAACCTATTTTTGGAAAAAGACCTCGAAGTGCTATTTCAGATTAGGCCTAAGCAAATCTGGCTCGGCCCACCTGCCTGATCTGCTGGCACAATTTTGGACGGGCTTAGGCAGGGGTTTTCGGCCTGTCAGGTCATGCTGGGGCTGGAACTTAAGGTCTTATTAAGTTTTGGCTGGGATCGTGCTAAACTAAAACTATATGGTCCAGCCCAATCTAGCCCTTATACAGCAGGGGAAAAAAAAAAATACTCTTTCCACATTGTCAACTCAGTTACCATGTCTCCACCCTTCAGTTATTTGTTTGACAATATTCTGGTGCAGGAGCATATTTGGGTGTGTGGAGATATGGGGAAGCAAATCTCTCTCTCTCTCAAAGAGAAAAGAAAAAAAATTCTAGAAAATGAAGTGCTTTAACTGGATGTGGAGCAAGTCTCTAGAGTGTGAGTTTCCTGAGAGATTCTTAAGTAGGTGGTGTGCAGCACTCCAAGCAGAAGTTTCCTGCCACAAAGCTCTGACTGAAACATCTTTGGCCAATCTTTACATTATTCTAGGCCTTAAGTATCTGCTACCATGTATACTCACATTAGATAAGTCCATCTTTAAGTCTCATGGTTATTGATCATACATGCCATTTTACTATTTGAATGAATTGAAGTCAGCAGTTCTCATGCGTTTATATTTCAAATGCTTGTTGGTTGCATTTTACGTTGTTCCGCTTTTCCTGAACAAGGACTTACTCGTGTCTGCCATCAACATCCAAATACATACCTCACTGAAAAGTGGGGAAGAGAATATTAAGTATATATTAAAACCTAAATTCACCTTTCTCTTCTCAGGAACCCAGGGTGAGACCCTACTAAACACACTACCTTTTTCAAACTCCATAGCCCTGATTTTTTTTTTAAGCTAAGATTTAGCTTACAGCTTCTCCTTGATAGCATGTCCAGTAAAATCTGGTAATTAGCATCCATGTCTTCCCAACTTCTCTATATTGGAACAAAACAATCCCTCATGCTTGTAGCAATGCAATCATAGGTACCCGACCTGTCATAACCCAGTAAATTTTAGCATACACACACACACACACACTGATGGTAAGATAACGGACTTCACAAAAACAATATTATACAAAGAGATGAAGGTTTCTCAGTTAATTTAAACATATTACATTACATGTAGCTTCTAACAGTAGGATAGACAAAATTTAACCTGGAACCTTACTCGAAACAACCATAAAGGAAGTAAGAGAGCCAGAGAGGAGAAGAAAGAAAAAAACCATTTGGCATATGGATATGCAAGCAAGGTTGTTCTCTAGCTAGTGGCAACACTATAGATATGCTAAAATACCACAATCATAACCATGATCCTTAACCCAACTATTTGGTGCCATCTAACAAATCCAACACCAAGATTTCTAGTTATAAATTGCATTCAATTCAGCAAAAGACTTTTCGAATCTTTTCCACACTTCCATCCATGCTGTCCCATGTTCTTTTCTCTGATTTCTGACATTTCAACATAAATCTAAGCACCTCTCTTTATCATGGTCTCCTTAGATTTTTTCTGCACATAGCTATGCCAGTTGTGTCAGCTATCATGACTTTATCTTTAATTTGTGCGGCTCTGCTTTCTCATATAATCTTTTACGTGTCCATTGTAGTTTATGAACAATGTACTTATAATGTAATATGATATTGTTGAAGTTTGTGTTCCCTTTTCTCATTGTAGAATAAGATTGTCCAAATAATAAACACAATGTAGAGTTGAAGTCTCTAATGACTAAAGCCTGCTTGCTTAATTGCTCTGTTGGTCCTGAGTATTGTCCAATACAAGAGTGCCAGCTAAATTTCTGCCAGGAACCAGGCACCCCCATATTATTCCTGACATTGGAAGTCGGTGTCAACTGGGATATTTAGAAGACAACAAGAACAACCTTGCTGCCCTTAAGCCTCTCTGAATCATCTGCACAAGGTCTTTCTGCATCAGAGTCAGAGTTTCTTGTAACTGTAATACTCACCTTATCCTATCTATATCTAATTGACCATGCAAAGATGATTCGACGATCAATCCATTATATTTGGACTTGACATTTTCTCCCTGGGAAGGATGAGATAACAAACTGAAAGCATGCCATAATAGATTCTGATGTTACCAATAACAATAGGGAAGAGATGGCCATTGATGAGGCTGAGTTTGAGCCAAGTGAGTTTACAGGAAAATGTTTGATGATACATTCAAATACATCTCTTTTGATCTCCATAGCTGTGTTCTTTACCGCTTTGTATGCATGTTCTATAATTTATCTTTTAGGTGAGCCATGGACTCAAGCTTATTCTGTAACTATTGATTCTTGTCCAGATTCAGTTGTGGTTATCTACTTCTACGGTAAATGTTAACTGCAGGCTTTGACTGGATGGTTAGGAGGTGTAAAGGATTAGTTGCTTCATTTTGATAACTGTTTCGTTAATTTGAATGCTGATTAAGTTGGTTGTGCTGAGGACATTGGTTGGTGCAACTGACTGCATTAGTGATTCTTAATGGATAATTTGTATAGGATATAACAGTGTTAATTTAGGTTGTAATTAATGATGAAAAAATGGATTAGTTCATCAAATTTTGGCTTTCAAGAGAATGAAAAAGATTAGTTGCAGGGTCTACCAGGGTCAGTGTTACTGGTCACGAGTCGCTGTATGGTTCGCTATCTAAGAATTTTTGTGTGAGATTTGGCAGGATCATGGATGTTTTATGTGCAGGACACTGCTCAAGACACTAACCTCCAAGAACATGCACCCACTGGCCACTGGTCGTAGACACATGGGCCCTGCATCGGTGGATGATGATGTAAAGAATCTTTCTGAAATCTTTCACAAATTTCCTAAATTTTTTCCGAGGTTTTGATACAAGTGTCGAGACTGGAAAAGAATCAGGTAAATTTTCACCAAGTATCTGATAAATATTTTTTTCACTGTAAACATATTTGTCGCAAAGAATCAAGTTTTATAAATATCATATGATATCATAATAAATATGGTGATATAACTGTGAGAATATTTATCAGTTTTCTCCATTGGATATGCACTGGCATGGTAAAAATTCTGTTATAAATTTGATTCCATAATTTTACATTTAATTTAAAATATCTCAATATTTCCTACCCCAATACAAACCTAAGCCAAGAATGTGATGCTTTACCATTAGATGTAACACAGGTCCAGCACGGTACTGCTAACTTTCATACACATATTTAACATGTTAAATGCGACCCTTTTATTGTTTTTGAGAAGAAAAGCAAACCAATATGTACATATCAGTGGCCATTACTTCTGTCTCCATGGTAACATTTTAATTCTAAAGACAGACATGATCTTGTGGTTGATGGTTCATTATGAGGAACTGTATCATGTAGTAATCAGCCCATAGATTTCATTGACAAAGGAATTATTCACTTCACCTCCATCACTAGTTCTATAGTTGAGGGTTGGTAGCACATCAAATCCACCAAGGACTGCCAGTGTCCCTCTCTGCTCGGAGTTTGGCTAAAGACATGGAGTCCTGTCTTAGGACCACTGTAAGACTACGGTGGTCCTCCACCTGGATTCCCACCATGCATCGTCTCACTATATCAGCCTGCAGTCTCCATGATGACACAAATCTGTGGGATCCATCAGATGGATGCAGACATCTGATCAGCTCCATCGACTAGCCACCGTTGCATCATTGTCGGGCAAGATGTTCGATCAACAGTTGGTTATCGATCAGACTGTTCGCATCAGATGTACATCGAATGGTCCTGAACTGCCTTGGCAGCTAGCAGGTTCTTAGAGGACCACCAGAGAGACTAAATGGACTGAAGCATGGCCAAGTCTTAACTTTAAATCTAAGCTGATGGGGACCAAAGATATCCACTAGGTGCTCCTTAGCAGTAGTGGGAGACCATGATGTATAAATCATTGTCTAAAAGAGTGCAAGCTCTCTCACCCCACTCACATCAGACACAGGACCCTGTGGTTTGGCTGAGGGCATCACCAAAAGCTGAGATTAAATGGTGGAATACCTCTCCTCACACATGCTTCATGTCTCCTTGGATCCAAAAGCATTCCCTTCAAAAGCAGCTAACCACCAACCTATTAAGATATTGGGTGCAGCCAAGGAGATGCCAGGGTCAGGTAGGGGGTCTGGCAGCTTTACTTCTGCAGTAGATGTGATGTGATGATTTCATAGTGGGAGATGTTTTGCAGAGCAGCAGTGGTGGTTAGGGTCACCTCAACTATCCTTTTCCACCAAGTTATGCTCTTGGAGACAGCCTCTAAGCTGTGATTGAGGGTGAGAGTATTGATTTCAATGCTCATGCCAATCACTCTCTCCAGTCTCCTTTACAAACTCATCTGAGAGATTGCATCTGCAAAGGACTGTTGGGATTTGTCTAAAATTATTGATCTCCTGTCCACCATGAGTTGGATCCACACAAAAGAAGCTTTTTGAATGATAATATTTAACTTGAATGTACCATAAGCAAAAACATAGTATTTCTTTTGAGACCTGATTAAACAATGAATGTGCCATAAGCTAAAGGAATTAAATTTCGAGTTAAATATTATCTTTTTTTTGAGGGTTAAAAAAAGGATAATATTTAACTTGAAATTTAATTGCTCTAGCTTATGGTACATTCATTGTGTAAATAGATTTTCAGAAGAAAACAAATTACAGTAACACCACACACAACAAAAAGCTAGGAATACCAGTATACTGGTGAAAAATATAGTGTAGATCATCAAAAATATCTAATATTAAGGGGGCTATATATAATTTTTTACTGCCAAGGTTAAAGGGTTGCATATGAAAGTGATAAATGGGCTGCAACACTCGGCATATTGTCCAGCAGCCACACGTGCATCCTTTGCCAGCTCGATGAGTTATCCATGTCAAGGGCTGGAATCTTGAACCTCTCAAAAGAGAGGATGGTACCACCTGACACGCTGCGTCCTCTCCACTGGGGGACATGAACTTGAGACCATAATTAAAATTAATGCAAATAATTAGTTTAGCACTAGCAAAGCATCAGGTCTTATTTACAAAACGCAAATTCCATAAACCCATTCCGACAAACATCAATTCATCAAACATTTGATTCTAATTTCGTAGGATGACTAGAATATAAATTTTACAATATTTATTTTAGTACAAGAATTTTCCAATTTTCATAAAATGATCAAGGAACCTCATAGAAACAGATCTGTCCCCTTCTCTTTTTTCATATCAATTTTGAAACCCAAAATATTCTATGAGAAATAAGATTGAAGTTGGATTGGATACCGGCATATCTATCTCCATATTTATTTGTTTGATGAATATGTATATGAATATAAATTTTAGTTGAATACAAAAATTTATATTTATATTTATTTTAAATAAAAAATGATATAAATTGGATATTGAAAGTGTACATAGAAACATGGATATGAGTTAGATAATTAAATTTCATAACCATAAATTAAAAATTATTAAATGAAAGATAAATCAAATTAATAACATATTAATATGATTATTTATTATTTTAAAAATTTATAATTATCATATAAATTAATAAATTATTAGATTGGATAATTATCTATTTATATTTATATCTATATATTTTTTGATACATATGGATATAAATATGAATATTAATCAGATATTATAAATTATACTTATACCGAGATAGATTCAAATGAAAAAAAATGAATCTGAATAAGTATTATTCGATCCATTTTCACCTCCAACAGGAAAACATAATAGCCTGCCCCCCAGGAGTGCCATGGATTGCGCTGTAGCCAAACATACATGAAAAATCGGATTCAAAGTGATTCGATCCCACCAACTAAATAAAATGTTATATTATCCGTACGGGCAGACAACCTAGGCCTACTCAAGGCGCGCTAAAACTCTCTCCAACTCACACACGTGCCGATGCAATTATTGCACCCTCTAGCATTTGCCAACCCATAAAGGGCCAAAAAGGAACGTGGAAACAAAGGCAACAGGTAAAGGAGGTTGTCCCACTGCCCATAGATCTAATTAGCAAGGATACAAAATTGACCAATAGCATCCAAGCCAGAAAGAACCAACCAAAGTCTGGAGCCAAGCTTAAGATTAGGCCATTTTTTTCCCAAAAATTTCAGGATGAGATAGAACAGAGGCTTGATTAAAGCTCTTAGTCCAATAATAAAAAGAAAAAATCGAAGCAAGTCACCTATCTGATCAAAATATATATAAAAAAAAAGGCTCATCCGCTTGCATTGTAAGTGCACAAAATTGACAGTGATGCTCATCATGAGAACTAGGATTCACCAAATTTTTAATGTGCAAAGGATACCCCGTGAAAGCATGGGCATGCTGGTAAATTAGCTACTGGGAAAACAGAATATAAAGACCCATGTCACCAACCCTCACAACTCCTCACCACCTTTGTTCAATATTCCTCTGCAAGTCTTGTTCCATGGAAGAAGATGATGAGAGAGAACTGCAGCTACTACTGCCTGCACCTTCCTCAGCTCATGTTCCCTGCAAGGCACCAAGTCTGCAGTGATAACCGATCCTGCTGACCATCCACCACTGGACCTGAGCCTGTCGATGAGCGTTGGACCACGGAGGCCACCTTCAAATGAGGAAGCTAAGAGCAACATGCGAAATGCGCAAGCACTGAAGCAACAGACTGCAGAGCAGATCCGACTTGCCGGTGTAGAGAAGGCTTATGCCGAGCGAGTGAGGGAGCTGACAAGGAGGGAGCTGGAGCTGGCGGAGAAGAGTTTGCACGAGCTAGGCTGGTGTGGGAGCGAGCCGAGAAGAGGTGGACAAGGTGGAGAGGATGAAAGAAATGGCCACCAGAAGGATCAATTCCACTTGCATGGAGATCACCTGCCAAGCTTGTCAGCAACGGTTTCGACCATAGTAGGACTCCTATAGGATTTCTGCTTCAGGCTCTTTTCTTATTTTCTGGTTTGTGATCATGATCTCATTATTCTTCCATTTAACTCTTCCAAGTCCACATCCCCAAGTTGAAAGCTATGGACAAGTTGTATAAAAGAAAGATATCCTCCTCTCTCATCCCTATTCCTTCACTACTTCTTCCCATTTTCAACAAGATGCTAAACAATTCGATCTACATTCAAATGAGTAAATTGCCAGATGGTGGAAAAAGCTGAATGTTTCGATGTAGGAACTGTAATAACTAAATTTATCGATCCGTCTGGTGTTGATATTTATTCTTGAATATCTGATGTAATCCATGAAACAGCAGTCGTCTTTGCCAGAAAAATGTGACAAGAGGGCAGAAACATCTGCATGTTTATCATCTGTAAAGATCCGTGGTATTCCTGTCATATTAGAAGGCAAGGAAATAATTTAGAGCAAGCTTGGCCATTTGAAGTGCATATTACATTGGTGAAAAGTAATAATGAATTAAAGTAGCATTAATTAAATGTGATGTTCCTCGATTAGTAAAATTTTGCAGATATTCTGTGCCTTCTGCTCATCAAAAAAAAAAGAAAGAAAGAAAAAGTGATGGTCTGTAGCCTCTTCAAATTATGTTTCTTAAGTTTATACCGTCATATACTGCATAAACAGTCCATATGACCATAAAGCTTAAAAAAGAGAACAAAATAAGGTTGGTTATTGAGGTATATTTCTTAGTTGTTCATCAGAAAGCGATCCAGTTAAGACTGGGGGAATGCTAGTATCCTTCTTTTTAGAGATTCCCTGCTTTAATCTTTTTAAGAATGAGATCCAGCATGGCAGGGAATACCACAAACTCCAGCACAGAGCTAGCAAACTGACAAGCATATGGTAAAGAGACAACATGAGCGTGTCTCTATGCCTGAACCCATTCCAGTAATGCAGTAAATGCTGGAATCCACTCATAAGACAATTTGTGATGTTCAGCCCATGGCCGCTGTAAGTATGCAGCACAAGGTGCAATAAATAAGTTTTCTGACAGCACTACATTTTTATTGTCCAACATGAACTGTACCCTTGAAAATGGCAAACAACCATATGCAGTTAAAAGAACATAACAACCGGTCATTGAATTTTTCAAACTTTAATTGATAGGACACATCAACTGATCACAGAATTTTCAAAATTTCATTTATGGAACACTAATTGCAGGTTGAAGTTCAGTAAATGTTTGAAATTACTGCAAGATGGGGCAGCCGAGAAACAATCAATGCAAACTAAGTGATAGATTATTGCAAGACAGGAGACAACTGAGAAAACAGTCTTCTTGAATTCTTGCCAGTAATTAATGTGAGCTACAGTGTGAAATTAATGCAAGAGAGCAGAGAATCGAAAAAACAGTCTTTCTAATTTTAGCTACTATCAAATGCAAGTGTATGTCTAAGTCCATCCAGGATTTCTGCTTCTCTCTTTCTTTCCAAATTTGCCGGCAGCCTAATGATTTAATAATGAGTACTTCTTATACCCTTCAATTTGTTACACTAATACGAAATTCTCTGCAACTCCACATCCATCAAGAGTCCTGTCTCTTGACTTAAGTCCAATCCTCAGCTTCAAGACTTAGTATTGAGGAGTAATACATACACTTCAATTTTGTAAGATGCACTTCATTTTGCTTGTCTCTCTCAATCTAGAGAATCAATCACAGTGGCTCTATATCTTGTTAGAAACATATACCATGCTCAATAAGGTTTATATGACTTGGTGTTAGATTTTTCTCATATAATCAGATAAGAGCACAAGAATGGTTCATAGACTTCAATAACATGCTAAAGCAAATTGAAAAAGATGAACTATGCATTTAACTGTCATAAACAGTAGTCTCTTAGGTTTAGCATGGTTCTTGTCACACATCTTTATTTGACATGATATATTTGCCCGGTGACTAAGATAATCAATAGAAAAAACTCAATGAATTCATTTTTTTATATCAAAGTAATCCCAGCTAATATATTGCTAGTGTCTTATACAAGTCCTAAAGCAGAAAATAGGGAATATCAAGACCTTCATTATAATTCAAAGAAAAGGAAACAAAAAGAAACAATAGCTTAACTGAAACATTCATTAACCTTGGAAGCATTCACTTGCTTGCCCAGCCATAAGCACAATGTCACCACCAAGCAGGAACATGGCTCTTGGGTTATCCTTCCTAAATTTCCTCCAAGGAGAAAGATTGCTTGCAGCCTGGGCTGCAAAAGAAGGTATATAAGCAATAATTGTAGCATGGTACTAAAAGCTTAATAATGAGAGGCAATTAAATTGCAATACCTTATGCTCGTTATAGGCTTACTCCAATCTGCTTCAATGTCATCAAGGTGACCACCTAGCATATCACCTGTGACTAGGAATGGGAAAGAAAAAATGCATTCCTTCAGAAACCCATGGATCATGCTATTTTTATTCAATATTCTAATGCCAAAATTGGCATTCTATGTTTCATTAACTTCCAAAATATATATTAGTTGCAAACAACAGCTAGAATAAGCATTAGATTTCAGTTATACCTCTGACATACTTGGACCAAAACAGTTTACTTTTGCAGCTTCTGGCTGAAACTCTTCCCCTGATGGCATGGCAGGTACAACTATTTTCTTAGAAACCACACAAGTGCATCTGGCATCTTGTTATGGGGGAGAGACACATCAGAGTTGTGCTACACGACCAAGGACCAACAAATACAGAATATATATAAATAATTATGGAACAAATAACCATGCAATTGAACAAATGGAAGTATGTAAATAAATGTTAAGAGGATGCTATACGCAGAAATTTGGCAGCCACAACAAAAAGAAAATAATGGAGAAATAATGAAGTTCCTGCTTTAAACACAGCCAGGATTTCAGGTTGTTTAGAAATTAGTAGTAATAAATCCGAACAATTAAAGAAAAGGATAGCAATCTATTTACCGAATTGCAGATTGCCATGATGATTTAATAAATAGTCTCTCATGCCTCTAAAGGTCATACCTGAAGATTGGATTAGAGAGTAACAAGAAGTATATAGCACTGCAGCCCAGAAGGTTGTTCTTAAAAACATATCAATGATAAAACAAAATAAAATAAAATAAAATATATGCAAGAAAAAAGTTCTTATTAACTAGAATCCTTACAACTAATTCGTCACTATTCTCATAATTTCCAAAAACTTGCCTTAGAGGAGTAATTTATGTTTTCTGGCTACCGAGGTCAAGCTAACTTTCTTTTCAATTCTGTGTTTGGACCAAGGTATGCTGAACTGGTACCGCCGGCCG
>KE505491.1:141161-153781 GCA_000441515.1 Elaeis oleifera
CCGTCCCCTCCTCTCTCTCTCTCTTTCTTACTTTCTGTTCTTTTTCTTCGGTACCGCCGGTGTACCGATTTTACCGGCCGAATCGTGCCGGTTCTCCGCCGATCCGATACGAGACGGGGTGTACCGGCCGGTTCGGCACGGTATGGCAAACCTTTCTTACTTTGGACATTATTGTTATATTGATGAACTAAATTTCATGCTCATTATTTCAACATCTTTCCATCAAAGATATGAACCAAACCACCCACCCCCCTCATCTCAGTTTTTCTCTGTTTTGTCTGATTAGGAGCTGTTGTAGTTTGAAGGACTGGTGCCGATTTCTACCCCACCTATCTGGCAGGGCATAATGTATCAATGTATGTTATGCTGGTCAGATACCCAGTCAAAATATGCAACGCATATCTTGTACCAGTTCCCTACCAGTCCAGTAATGGTAATTCTCAGTAGTGACCCGAAAGGTCCAGTACTTAAAACCATGGTCAGTTTTTATCTGCTATACCAAATGGAAATAGTTGTTGAAGATTTCTATGCTTGATCATATCAAAATGGTGTGCATGGACCTAAAGGATTTTAATGATCCGATCTTATACTGTAATTGCCTATTTGTTTAATAGTAAAAAGCCGATGTGCAGCTCTCATTCATAACTTGACACAAAAATATTTTTGAGGAATAAAAGTATTCCTCAAAAATGTTGCTTTTCCTCCTTCAATGTGGGTTCTGTATTGAAACAGTTTCTTTTGTGTAACTTTGTGTTAAACATTAAGTGGTAGTACACTATCCCTCCAATTTTTACCACCTTTTTTCTAATTAAATTGCAACTGGTGAGATCCTATCTTTTCTTGTCTTAACTTGGGTCTATGGGTGAGGTGGTTTGATGTTCCGTTCAACTCACACCAACTTAATGTCTTTAATATAACAGGTAGGCTTTCTCAAAAATGATATCTACTCCTCTTCCTTTTATATTGCAGTTTTTTAGCTTCATATACAATTTAGGAATCTGGTGGATAAATTTTAACACCAGAAAATGGTAAAACTTTGTTTTAGACGTGGTGGCAATTTACATAATCAAGGATAGCAAAGTTTGGATCCAAAGGGCAAACAAAATGACGATGAAAACTCGAGATCCTTTTAATTCATATCAAATCAAGAAAATTGGTTTGAATAATAACAAGTAAAAATGCGTGCACATGAACAGCCCCCTATGCAAATTAGTAGATAAATCCAACCGCAATCTAAGCCAACTACGAAAAATGCCAACATTTCCATCATCGTGGAAACACATACGGGATATATTCTTGGAGAAGCCCAATCCATCCAGTTTTCTATTATAATTTCAGGTAAAGAGAAGAAAAGAAACAACATTTGAAATTGAAAACAGAATTCTAATGGTTACCAGGGCAATCACTGAAGCAGAAGAGATCGAAACTGGGGCGTCGGCTTCTTCCTGCAACCAATTCCAGCGAATTGTGATTTGGAATTGGAAACCTTAGTGTTTTGGAGGGGATAGGGGAGGGACCTGGACTTGGGGTTGTCGGTCTCGTAGAGCTTGTGACGCTTCTCGGCCCGCCGAAACGCGGTTCGCTCCCAATCCGCCGGATCGGTTCCGTACATTGTGGCGTCTCCGGGTTTGTCCTCGTAACGGTTTACCGGAAAAAAGCACTTGAAACAGTTGTTTAGGACCTGAGTGAGTGGAGCCCTAACAGTGATTTAAGGATAAAACTTATATAGCCGGATAGATCGGGGAATAAATTACAATCGGACATATTTTCGGAATATCTATTAAAAAATAGATGTTCGCATATATTCATATATTAAAATATTAAAAAAAATAAATTTAAAAATATTTAAATAATTTAATAAATATTATATAATTATTTTTTTGAATAGATGTCTCAATATATGCACATGGCAGATGATGACGATCCGATCATAATTTTTTTCATGATTGGTGTGATCATAAATTTTTTTTCATGATTTAAATCAATTTTTTTTATAAATAACAATATTTTCTCATTGTTTAATTTTTTTTTATTTTTGCTATTCTCTTTTTTTGCACTAGTTTGATTTTGTCCCCCTGCTCCTGTTGTTTCTATTGCCATCGACAAGAAGGTTGGTTGTTGATTTATTATCTATTTATTTTCTCATTTAATTGATATTATATTTTCTACTAATGGGAAGAGAATGTCGTCATCTTTCTGTTCTCATATTATCTTATTATTTTTTTATCTTCTCTTTGATTTGAATAGCAAGTGATGATATAGAAAATTTTAAATTAAAAAAAAAAAAGAAGACAGAGAGAAGAGAAAGAGGGTAGAGAGAGATAAAAATAGCAATTATAATTGTCAATTTTTTATTGATAATAATTTTTAATACGGATGTGATGGTGTTTCCTATTGTAGTTATGAGTGGTAGTAATCAAACAAAAAAATACCAAAAAAAGAAGAGGGAGAGAAATTAAGTAGGAAGTCAGCAACCGAAATTCTCGTGGCCAATTTCCTATCAAAAAGTTAATAGTTGGTGGTTGAAGCTTTCACTGCTAATTTTCTTTCAAGAGTTAGCTAGTCCTCGGATCGAAGAGAATGTAAAAGCGGGAGAAGAGAGAAGCGGTGGTCTTAAATTATGGATGAATCCTAGTGACAGCGACACAGCAATGACACTAGAGGAAGACAGGAGTTTTTTTATTTTTATTTTTTTAGATAAGGGAGAGAAGCATATTGAAAAGAGAAGTAGTGGCTTTACTTAAAAGATAAGAGATTAAATCTATCTATATAATTTATATAATAATAATAAAATAATAATAAATATTAGAGATGGAATTTCGTATCGAGATGTAGAATTATAGAATAATCTTCCAACATACCACATGTCATGTTTGAAAATCTCCATGATATTTGTTTCCCAAGCATCCCTTCATGGTTTTTTTCTCCCAAGCTTTCCTCCATTTTGTTGATTTTTCTTGTATTTGCCAATCCGCTGGGAGGCTTCGAGCAGCCGAAAGCTTCGAGTGGCCAGAGTCAACATGGGGCATATAGATCGTTGGTGGATTGCCAGCCAATAGGCCGATGTCGTTGCCTTATGGACCCTCCTTGCCGATGAGTCTGCTGAACAGAATCCAGTGCGGAGGATGTAAACGGTCGGATGGCTCTACACTTCATGGTCGGGCTTCATTTTCTTTGATTTTTCATATGTTTTCCAATCATCTGGGAGGCTTCTAGCAGCCGAAAGCTTCGGACGGCTGGAGTGGCTGTGGGGAATGTGGACTGCTGGTGGACTGCCAATCAATAGGCCCACGTTGCCATCCTATGGATCCACACACGAATCATAAAGCAATAGGGAAAAAGAAAAAAAAGAGCGACTGGAAGCTTCGAGTGGCCGGAGCGGACATGGGGAATGTGGACCGCCATCCGATAGGCCGCCACCATCACCCTATGGATCCATGCATGAATCATAAAGCAATAGAAAAAAAGAAAAAAATAATTTTTTGGATCTCACACATTGCGCACATGAGGCAGGGAGGATGGGAGTCTTCCTCTTCTCCATTTTCAGCTAGAATAAGGGATCTTAGGGTAGCTAAATCCTAGGATCCTAGATCTATAAAAGGCACCTTTCGTCTCCTTGCCACCCTGCCCAGAAAACCCGTTCATCGTAGCGATATTCCGTTGATTATTTTAGATTTTCCATTGATCATCCTCAGTGATTCACCGTTGATTACTCACTGGACTTAAGGTAATAGTCTCTGGCTCATCTTCTTCTTTCTTCTCTGATCCTAAAGACATCTAGGTGACCTCCAGTTCGCCAGCGATGTGTCGGATTGTGGGTAGAAAATAGCTTCCCTTTTTTTTTGTCTATTCTTCCACCAAACCGATTGCCATTGCGGGAAGCGGCAATGCTGAGACCATGGTGCTGGATGTATGCCCTATAAGCCAATCTTGGCTGATACATATCTTTTTTTAGGACATATTTTATACTTATCGGATAATTTTTTATTACCAATCATATAGTATGTGTCCATAATTTATCTTAAAAATTAATAAAGATGATTTTGTATATTCTCAAGGTGCTGAGAATTTGAGACATATATCATTAGTGGTTAATTTTTAAATACTTCCAATCGTAGGATCGTCATGGAGGACAGTGATCAATTTATTTAAGATCGGTGCACGGATCACCTCCTTTTTGGATAGATAAGTCTCGAATTTACGGTGTGGGATACTGGGGTGAGAGAGCAGGTGGTTGTTAAAGAACAACTTGCACTGAGTATGACCAACATGAGAAATTACTTAGATGTCTACTCACTCATCAGTAGTTTTCTCGATGCTGTGGTGGTGTGACCGGTCCTTTGACCTGCGGTATGTTGGCTATTCGCAGCGAGACTACTTAGTTTGACTGCACGTTCCCTTAGTTTCTAGCCATTTGGATCCTTGCTGTGTATGTTGGCTATTGTAGATTCAGATTTGCTGTTTGGAGTAGGATGCATCTAGATAGAATCTGTCGATCTTGGTAGAAAAAGAGTAGTCCTATACGATTTGCGAGACTGAGTTCAGAAAGTTTCTGATCAGAGTAAGTGTGAATACTGAAAAAGAGTTTCCACATGATTCACAATGAACTCGAGTCGAGCCAATCTAGTACATGACTGATGATGGAATTTGACGAGTTTTCATGACCTCCGTCTAATCAGGACTCACGATAGAGGGACTGTATCACACGGTAACTGCACTTAGGGATTTATTCTTTTATTCTATTAGGTTGTCACTACATACTGCTAGGTGTCACTGGTGGATCGTGAGAACTCACTAGGATCATTTTTGAATCAACAATTCTTGTTGGGGTGAGTTAGAATCATTTCAGCCTATCGAAAAGAGTTTCAATGATATTGTGATGGAGATTACGGTATGTCTCACTATCAGATAGAATAGAACCTAAGGGGTCACACACAAAAGAAGTATGATTTGATCAATAGCTTAGATTATATTTGAATTATCAATTGGATTGATGGTTTGAATTTTGAAAACTGCTAATTTGTAAGTGTTACAGATATAACAACTGCTAATTATTAGCACAGGGACTTAATTATAAATGTTGTAATTTAATTGAGGCTGATTAAATTATGCATCAAGTTTTAATTAATTTAAATCAAATTTAATTTAATTAGACTTGATTTAATTTAATACTAATTGGATTCAATTATCCAAATCAGATTTAGATTTCAATCTTGATTGGATCAGGTTTGACAGTCTTTCGAATTCGATTCAATTCAGACTCAATTTGAGCTCGATTTAGACTCAGTTTAACTAAATTGACCCTGACCCTTTGAGCCTAGATTCTCTGAGCTTCTCTCTCCACTTTGTATGAAGAAGGAAGGATGGGTGGTGATTTTCACGTTGATTTTCTCGTGTGCGTGCGTGAAGGGTATGGAGAGGTAGTTATTTGGTTTCTTGATTAGTTAGGACTCTTATTTGAATAAGAGATAAAGTCTAACTAATCTAACCTGATTTCTATCTGATTTTGGCATGGGAAAGAAGGTATTTTGTGTGACAAAATTATAAAAGAAGAGAGTTTTTGCATGAGGTGGTTATGCATATATTGTATGCGCCAGGGAAGTTAGTGTAACTTCCTGCCACCCATTGTTTCCTCCTCTTCAATGCCTTCTTCCTCCTTATTCCCATTGCCTACTTCCACCTCCAATAGAGATCTAAGAGAGAGGCTTTAGAGAGAGAAAAAATCAAGAAAGGTTCTTGATTTTTTTTGATAATCTTGAAGAATCCCTACGATTCAGCATAAAGGATTTTGCAAGGCCCTGTTCAATTATTCTAATAGTAATGGGGCAAGATTCAAAGCTGAGGAGCGAGATCTATAAGGTGCTAACACACCGATGGTCTCGTGCTCTGATCAGATATCTCCATGTGGATGTCAGTAGAGGTCGGACACTTACGCAGCTACAACTCGAACCCTAAACATCTGCATGATCTGAAGGTATGGGGATCAGATCTTCGAATTTATTTTACTAACTTTTTATTTTGATTTCAGATTTTGATTACATGTTTGTATCAAGATCTTAAGCGTGGTTTTCAGATCCGATCTTATACATGATTTAAATTAAAAGAGTTTTAATTTAATTTACTTTCACCACACATAAAATTATTTTATGAAAATTTTAAACTACACGTACGAAATTATCTCACTTTCTAACAGTGGTATCAAAGTCATGGGTTTTGATATGATCATGAAACCACTTGATCTAATTTTTGATTTAGATCTGGAAGTTAAGATTAGTTAATTTTAATCTGAGGCTGAGATAAGGTTGTCCTGGTATAGGGTTAACCTCCTATACTGAAAAGATTATCCTTGCCCTAGATAGATCGATTTTAAAAATTATTTTCAAAATTAAAAATCCAAAAGTTTAGGTCTAAAAAATGATATATCTGATATACTATGATTAGTATTATATCTGAAATTAAAATAATTTAGGTTTGCATTGGACTGATATAAAGTTACCTAATACGATGCGAACTAGTTTTTGAAAATTATTTTTAAATCATTTTAATTTTAGATCTGATATGCATGTTGTAATGTGATTACAAGATTATTTTAGATCTAAAATTATTTCAGATCTGAAATAAATGATGAGTGGTTCAGATCTGAAATTAATTTCATATCTAAATACGTTAAGTAGGATTTAAATTTGGATCTAGTCTGGTTGCTGAAATTATTTCATATATACGATATATGATTGCATGCGTAGATTTGAATCATTGTTCATATGTGTGACTTGTGAAAAATAATTAGATCAAAATTTTAATTGATTATATATGTGATATGTTAGATTAGATCTCTTAGTAGCTTAGTATTTGGGTTGGGATAATCACCATGACCGTCCAATCATAAGAGGAGGAAAGGATTAAAGTCCCTTTCTTGTCCATTCGATGAATTTTTTACGATGTATAGGGGTGCCGCTTGTGATATTTTTCATGAAGATGAACAGTAAATAAAAATTATATGTGATACATATTTTAGATTTAAATCTGTTTATGCATGTATTAAGATATGTGTTTTAGATCAAAAATAATATATTTGATATATAGTTTTTGATATATGATCTAAAATTTAATTTCTACAAAATTCTAGATCCAAAATCTTAAGTTATGTTTGCATAAAATTCTGAAACTGTGGCTAGCATATCTGTGGAGTCGACTCGATTTTTGTTCAGGTCGACTCGAGTGCTTGATGAGTCGACTTATTTTGTTGGAGTCAACTCGAGATCCTAGTAGGTTGGCTCTTTTGCAAGTGAGCCGACTCAATTGTGCTGGCTAGGTCTATAAATTTTTGTTGTCTCAGTATTGAGCCATCTCACTGTGACGAGTCAACTCGAGTGCCAGGACGAGTCGACTCGATTCTGCAGACAGTAAAATTGTATAAGATACAATATAAATAGTTTAGATAAGAAATTATTTGACATCTAAACTAAAATCTATGTACATAATACACTTAATTGAGAATTAAGATTTGAAATTATGGAATCTAAAATTATAAATTTAAGATCTAAATTTCAATGCATAAAATATGGGCTTTAAGTATGGGTTCAACAAATTAGGTCTAGAGACTAAACTATAACTAAGGTTATTAATTAGATCAGGCTAGAACCCTTTTTGATTTTGAATAGTTGATCGCACCTAATCAAAAGTTGGTTAGGACTAGGTCAAAGGGGCTCAAAATTGAGTTTAGTTATAGTTGGTCAAATTAATTCACATATAATATGAATTGATTAAATCAAGATCGAATTTGGCTTAGTAGTTCGAGCCCGAGTAACTAGACTAACCTGTTAGATTCTAATAGATCAGTTGGTGTCTAAGATAAGTTTGGCATCTCGATTGATGGTTTTTAATTAGGAGCATACTTATCTGACCATTTGATGGTGTTTAAGGCAAGCATCGACCGACTCTCCTATCGATCTCGCTTATCTGATCAATTTGATCGATTAGAAATTGAATAAGATTGCTTGGTCATTCGTGTTCACCCATGTCGACTAGATTGGTCAGATATGAGATGTATTGATTTGAACCAGATCAGTCATCTACATCAGATATATGTGACCATTAGAAGAGATCTAAATCTAAATCTTCTTACCAAATATTAAGTCTATCGGTCTTTCACCATTATAGAGATGCGGATATTTTTTCGATGTTGATTATTCTCGACTGATTATAATAGTTTGATTGTATCGAAAAAGTACAATCACTCTATTGGCATTAGATGCCTTGAGATAAAGATGGAGTTGGGCCCAATAATATTAGGTGAGGGATCCAATGACGGCTTTGTGTCCGCTAGTGAATGATGGGTCAGACTTAACTGAGTGCGATCAATAACTGTTAGGTGAGCCCACATGACTTAGAGATCAAGTCATTGTAATATGCTTAGAGAAGCATCTGGATAAAAGTTATCCATGCATTGATGTACGTGTCATCAATAATTGTTAGATGAGGTACCGTATATCGGTGGGACCGCAATACCCATTAGAAATTCAATTATTGCGTTAGAATTTTATTTCTTTATCCAAGGAGTGTGAGAGACTTGAAAATTAGTGGAAGCCTTCGTTTGTTTTTAAAGTCCTTAGAACAATATTACAAGTATAATCATCTAATTAGAATCTTTACTCTATATTTATTATGTCAGCTTTTAACCCTTTAGCTCGAATTCTAGATATCAATCATTTTGCCGAAATAATTATATATTCTGGCTCAAAAATCTAAGAATTATTCTTAATTTTTGAAATATTAAGCCATGTTCTTGATCAGGTTATCCCAATATCATTAGCTTGTCCAAATTATAGTCAACGAGCTATACTTGACAAATGACTGGACAATAATAATTAGGTTAAGTACTATAAATTAGAGTCCATGCTTGATGAGATCCAATGTGTGCATAAGGATATATAAACTGTCGATAACATGCTAACTCATTTACAACAGTTGTGAGGTGATCAGAGTCGTACAGCGTATGAGATGCATGGTGGGTAATTTATTCATGATCACTGTTTGACAATGATTAAGAATATTAAAGAACTTAAAAAGCTCGACATGATCATGCACAAAAAATTACTAATGGATTTAATCTTGCAATCTTTGATTCATATGGATAATTGTGAAACTATTACATAAATAAACATTATTGCACCTTATCTAAATTGATCAATATGTTGGTAACTAAGGATCTTGAAAATTCAGAGGTACATACTTGGAAAGTCTGAAAAACATGGACACATCTTTGGAAGGCATGTCAGAATTGCTCAAAATTGATTTTATGGTTTTCTCTTCTCACAGTTGAGTATTAGACTTTAGTGCCTGTTAGTGCACTTAAGGGTCTAAGGGAAGTGAGAGGGTTGAGAAAAGGTGAAATGACTCTTTTGAGTCGGCAATAGTACAAGAGTGGCACTGTAGCCGTGGGTACTTAACCTCTACGACTACCATGTTGCATTCAGTTCTTAGAGACAGTCTCTAACATTTGCATAGTAATGTATATGTGTACTTATTTGAGTAAACAATGAATGTCATTGAGTTTGAGAGATTCAGAGATCAAATAAATCTGAAGTATATAGATGGTTCCTTAGACTAGGTCATATAGGAGAAGAAGTGATTTATTAATTGGAGAAAAAATAGACCTTTGGGCTCATTGACTGTTGAGTTATATCTAATCTATGAATCATCTCTTTGAGGATTAATGACCAAGCTATCCTTTATGGAACAAGGGGATAGGACCGCTGAGATACTTATCCTAGTATACATTTGATGTGTGCGGCCTATTTGATGAGCTAAATGAGGGAGGTTATCTCTATTTCATTATTTTATCGATGATTGTCATGGTATAGGTATATATATGAGATACAAATCTGAAGCTTTTGAAAGATTCAAAGAAATCAGATGTGAAGTAGAGAAGTAAACTGAAAAATTCTAAAGGTACTTCAATCAGATCGAGGATGCAATATCAAATAGAAAATTTTTTGATTCACTCAAAGAAAATGGCATGATTTCATGATGGAATCCTCCTTGTACACCTCAG
This sequence comes from Elaeis oleifera, assembly GCA_000441515.1. NCBI lineage: Eukaryota > Viridiplantae > Streptophyta > Magnoliopsida > Arecales > Arecaceae > Elaeis > Elaeis oleifera. Next base: position 151,216 of record KE505491.1, read on the forward strand.
CTTAACTAGATATTTGAAAGGAGTGGTACTATATTAGATACGGTCCGGATTATCATGAACATCACTGATTTAATCTTTGTTTCTTTAGGAACACGCTTTAATTTTAAAATTTAAATTAGTTTCCCTCTAAAGTTGGTTCCATTACACCATATGAGATATGGCATGGCGAACAAGTTAAAAGAAAGGTTTATGAGAGCTCGTTTCATGAGCATCCTAAATAGTTTGGGATATACTTTTTCTTTCTAGTGGTTCACAATGTGATTGTGGGCAATCTTGCTATTTTCTTGAAAACAGTGAGAGGACAAGCTCGAAGAGAGAGTCTTTGATGAACAACAAGCCATAGGATCTGTAGAACCTATTCATAATGAGTCAGTTCTTGTAGTACCTCCTCCACCTTATAGATCAAGTAGGATCTCCCATCCTTCTGAAAGGTACTTAGTATTCTTATAAAGGATCCAAAGAATGTATTTCTCAGGGGAGATTGGGAATATAGAGATAATCCCAAAATCTACAATGAGATGATGTGGGACATCGACCCCGAGAGATGGATATATATATAGTCCTCCTAAATGGATGTCTTGGAAAGATATCTATATAGAGTGGCCTTTGGATTACACTTCTAGTGATAGAGATCACACTGCGAGGATCCATTTATGGATTTATGCAAGTATCCTGAAGTTGAAATAATCATTTCGATGATATGATCAAATTATTTGATTTCATCAAAAATGATAAATTATGTATTTATATGAAGGTCAGTGAGAGTGTCTCATGCTGATATCGGTTAATATGTGGTTGCATATAAAATTTTTATCAAAGATCTAGTGCAAACGTCCTATATTCTGAGAATAAAGGTCTATAGAGATAGATCTAAAATGATGTTTGAATTTTCACAGATAAGTACGTAGAAGAAGTGCTGAAAGGGTTCCGCATAAAAATCTTTAAGAGGGGTTTGCTATCTTTTTGAGCATAGATGTATATCATACTATATACTCGACTTGGTATATATTGCTGTGAGAGTCACGAGCAGATATTTATCGAATCCAGACTGGAAGCATTGGATTGTTGTAAAAACATCTTTAAGTACTTGAGAAGCACCAAGAAATTATTTCTGATCTTTGAAGAAGTATTAGAGCTAAGAGTGGGAGGATACACTGATACTGATGGTAGAATGTCTACATTAGTATATATTTCTGAATTATGTTGGTTTGGTTTATTGGAAGGGTTTCAAGTAATCGACTAATAGAAGCTGAGTATGCTGTAGATGTGCAAGATGCATTCTGATTTTTATGATAGTTGCGAAACTGGATGTTATGCCATCAGATGTCATGACACTGTACTGCAAAAATAATGACCCATAGCCCTCGCTAAGGAGCTAAGATCTCATCAGAAGTCAAACACATAGAGCAGGGATATATGCGATTACCTCGAGTAGAAATACATAGAGGTATAGAGAGAAAACTCTACATAGGATGTGGTAGGCCCAAGCCACTTAGCCAGCTAAAGATTGAAGCCTATCTTCAGAAGATGGGACTTAGATATATGACAGATTGACTTTAGTACAAGTGAAAGTTTGTTATATGTATGTCCTAGAAGCCAATCTTGACTGATGCATACCTTTTTCTAGGATATGTTTTTATACTTGTCGGGCAATTTTTTATTACCAATCATATAGTATGTATCTATGATTTATCCTAAAAATTAATAAAGATGATTTTGTATATTTTCAAGATATTAAAAATTTGAGACATATATCATTAGTGGTTAATTTTAAATGCTCCCGATCATAGGATCGTCACGGAGGACAGTGATCAATCCATTTAAGATCGATGCATGGATCACATTCTTTTTGGATAGATGAGTTTCGAATATGTGATGTGGGTGTTGGGAATAGTGTCCCAAAGCCAATCGTCAGCCTGTTGACGGTTGTGCTCTTTGTTGTATTAGTACATAATTAAAATTAATAAAATTATTTGGTATTTTCATCACAAATATTTCATCTTCTAATAAACTCCTGTGTTGTGGTGAAGTCCTTAGGACTATTTAGACTCGACAAAGGAGAATTTATCATTTAGTCCTTAAACTAGTTCGCGATCAAATGATACATTGTAACCAAGGACAACAACGTTTATCGAGTATAGGTCATTGTGTGCCATATAGATTAGTTGTCCTCTTAACCAAAGAGTGTGGAGACACTGGTATGGCATACAGATGAGATGTAAGGGTACATCTGCACTGAACGTGACCAACTCCGGAGCTATTTCTGCTGTCAAGATTTGCTCCGATGGAATATGGGTATAAATGTCCCTCCGACCTGAGACCGTCACGGTGACTTGCAAGCAACTCACTGCACTTAGGCACTGGACTACCTGAATTTTAATTCAGTGACGGAAGGCTGCTGGGTATAGTCAAGTACTTGATTTATCGGTGTGTGTGTCAAGATGGGATTGACCACTCCAATTTAGGAGCTGTGTACAGTCATGTTTCAATTTAGCAAAATCTTGATCAGGGTAGTCCTTGTGAGGAGTCACAGGACTGTTTGAGTTGAGCACGATTCGGATGATTT
>KE505491.1:171622-182506 GCA_000441515.1 Elaeis oleifera
GAAAAGAAAAATGAAAGAGTCTCTCTCTTCTCTTTCCTTCCTCTCTCTTCCCACTTTCTCTCTCCACTTTCTCTATCTATTTCTCTTTCAACTCTATTTTTTGAGTATCTTCTGTTATGATTAACTATTATTTCATGTAAAATCACAATATATCTATATAATTTCTTTTTTAGGCAAATTGGTTGCCATCTATTCTACTTAATTTTTAATTTATCATAATTCTTTACTATATTTTTTATTTATTTTGAAGTGGTTGTTGAATAACTAAATAAATGGGTTTGTAATATTTCTACCTAGATGCTTACTGGATATTTCTCTTTGGTCATTGCAGGCAACTTGACATCGGTACAGAGCAAATTAAAGCTTAAAGCATTTTGCTGTAGTGTTTTAAAGTTGATTAAATTTGATTTTTATTTCTTTTAAATTTCTCTCTGGTGTTACTTAAAAATGGAATCAGTTTAGGAATTATAATTCATTCATAATTAAGCATCATGTAGACCCTTTAAGATTTCAAGTAATTATTGTTATATGCTTTTTACAAAATTATGTTTTAAGGTTAGTTTTTATGAATCTATCATGTTAATCACTATCAACACTTCAAGATATTGACATCCTGATTCATTAAAGATTTTTATTTCTTTTGAATTTCTCTCTGGCATTTGTTAAAAAAATAGAATAAGAAACTAAATTGCTTGATAGTATTGTATGTGGTTTTAACAATTATAATTGATTTATAAGCAATATAAGGATCCTTTGAGATAAATAATTGCTATCATAGAAAATTAATTTCTAGAAATATGTTAAATTTACTACATTCACAAGCAAGTAATGATATTTAGAAAGATCAATTTGAACTTTGAAACATAAATTTGGTATAGAAATTATTTATAAAGTGATATTACAAGCTGAGTGGTATTGTGAAAATAGTAGTTTGATTGGATTAATTATTTACTTAGAGGTCACTATCTTCATTGATTTTAAAAATTCATTAAGCATTTTATGATAAAAATTGACCATTGCACATGGTTCTCAAAGAGGTGGTATAGGCATGTATACTGAATACAAGGGAAGGTCCCGATGAGTGGAAAATCAAAATTTATGTGGACAACTTAAGAAAAGATAAAAGACCTAATTAACTTTGCCTTTAGTTGTGAAATATACATTACAAGTATTGCTTGACAAACATATATCTTGGTAAGAGTCTATGAACCAAATTAATATGCCCAAGCTTTTGTAGTATTGTCACTATCCTCTATTGTAAATTATTATTTTATGGTGCCACACTAATATGTATTGTGCTTATTTTTATTTAAAATGAAGTAACTTTACTGTTCTTGCTTTTGTTTATGTTGTCACTTTTTCAATTTTTCCATGTGGTACTATATCCACATATATATTAAATTTCATGCTTTGCTGTTTGTCAGATTTTTGAAGAAACTTCAGGAATCGACAACAAATATACCACTGTGCAGTTTACAAGTGAGGTGATTGCCTTATCCTTCTAATGTTTAGCCTTTATATATGTCAATATTTGGTATTTTGACATATGTAAATGGATTATGAGTGGTTTTGATCCATCTAATTAAGAATTTTCTTATTATTCACATTAAGGTGCATTTCTGTCGTTTCTCTTTATTAGCAGAAGGTTGTGTTTGTAAGTGCTAAAGTTTCTCCAGCCTTTTACATATTATTGAAGTTACTTTGGATTTCCAGGAAATGATTTATTAAAGATTCTTTATAAAAAGATTCTGTTTGTTGGCCTTTGTCAGCTCCCATGTGGTTAATTTACTTTGCCCATCATAAATTATCATGTCCTTATATTATTATTCTTATATAATGAAAGCTAATGAGAAGCATGAAATAGTATCTATAAGCTCCTATATTAGCTTTAGTTTACAATTTCTCAATTCATATTTAAAGTAGAGTTTACTCCTTTTGAAAGGAGATGATATCTAGACTTTCTATTCCAAAATCAGTATAGAGATATTTGGATTAAAAATTTACATTATGAGCCACGATCTATGCCACTAAAGATACTTAGAACCAAAATCATGTATTTTGATAATCTCTTAAGTATACCCAAGTAGAAGCAAATTTAATAATATGAAATTATATTTTCTATGATCTAAATATTAAAATTTATGAATTTCTAATTTTATATGTTCTAACATGTATGGATCATAACCAATAAGATAAATTAGAAAATTAAGTACTTCATCATATTTTTTAGCATATTACTTTTCAAATTGACGTTTTTGAAACTTTCAAATCTTAACCCATGATGCCACCCACTCACCTTTAAGTCTAATTTCCTTGCTTTGACATTTTAACAAAGATTTGAACTATTTCTATTTTTTATTTAATTTATATTTTATATTCTAAATCAATTCTATGTTCATCTAATTGATATTTTTTGTTGTAATCATTTTTTCTTTGATACAACAACACAATATATCTACTTCTTCTGTTTATTTCTATTCATTTATTAACATATTGCATAGATAGAAAATAAATAAATTTATATTATTCAAACAACTGACTTCAAAGAAAGCAATTTAGACAATCCAGGTAAGGGTACTTAGAGTATGGCGTACTCTAAATTTTAAAAGAACAATGAAATCATGAGTTTGGACATAATTATGTTAGACGATGAGGTAATTTTGTTGATTATTTTCTTCCATACTATAACTACTAACATATAGATTCATATGCAAAATTAATAATTATATTACATTTTTTTTAATTAAGATCAATTAATACATGCTACAATAAGAAAAGAACTAATGACAAAATTTGAGTCAACGATAAGGGAAGAAGTCATATACTCTATTAAAAATATTAAGATTGTTCTCCAAGAAGAAAATTACAAACCTTTCAGTTTTCACAATAAAATATAATTCATGGCTAATATTCTTTTGAAGAAAATCACTGACATTGAGGTCAAAATTTGGATCAACCAATTTGAATTTATTTCATTCTAAAAATAAAAAAAAAGAGTCAACGACACAAAGATCCTTATTGATAATTTATTACTCTATATTTTGTACATAGACATCAAATTAATAATTTATACTCCAACACCTTGCTTTATGAACTTAGATACTGTTGAAAAGATTATTGCTATGAGTTCAATGAAAATTACTGAAGCATGATCAACCATGACACACAAGTGTATTATTAAGTTACTTTTAGATAGGTATGTTTCTAACAAGATTTTATATGACTTTATTCATATTTATCATTATATATAATTAATTATTTTTTAAAATAGCAATGAAGAGATAGATATTATGTTGTAGGAAAATATTGCTGAAACTTTTCAAAGGAATGTGGTAACTGATTTCAGTTCACCACATATCTTTATCATCACATCTGCATTAGTCAAGTAATATATTGATAAATCAAATATTTTTGATTATGATTATGAAGAGTAATATAAATAATAATATAAAATAAACTCTAACTCTAAATCTATAGGAAAAACAACCTTATCTTTAACTTACACATCAAGAACTTATCTTAATTTGCCAGTACCTCAAAGCCTGGAACTATTTTAAAGATATGCTTTGAAATGTGAACACAAAATATCATCATATTTTACTATTCCTGATCATTCTTATGTTTATCTAAAATAAATTAATTGTAGATACATGACCCAACCAAGTCAAGTGCAACAGCTTCAGATAGATCAGATAAGTGGGCTGCCATCCAGAGATCAAATATTCTTAAATAGATACACTATCAATCAAATTTTTGAAATAAATTTGAAAATAATTCTGACATAAGGATTTACATAGTCATTGATATTATAAAAAATATAAATAATACTCTAGGTTGATGTTATATAGAATGTGCAAAGTACAAAAAAAAGATCAATAAGGTCGACAGCTATTTTTGGTATGCTTCATACAATAGAATTTATGAATTTTCAAAGGCAAGGTGAGATATTCTACAATCTCATAATATATCATTCATTTAGGTTATTTTTGGATTTTTAATACTCATAGAGTCTCGAAAAATTTATAGATACAAAATGCACATTGATGTTGAGGATGATAGCGAATCTGCTATTTATAATATTCAATAAAGAAATAAAAAATTAGTCTAAGTATCATTTATGGAGCTTCTAAAAATACAAAATAGTGATGCTGAAGATATTCCTCCTATTATCAATAAACTATATAGCAGAACATACATTTTCTAGATTAAAGTCACAGCCTTTAATGTAATTTGAGATTTTGATAATTACACAATGATCAAGATATTCGTTTCAGATATAAAATTAGAAGAAGAATTCACAAAAAATAAATAACTCTAGGTCAAATATATATATATTGAATAGTTTATATCACTATATTATTTAATTATTTAACAAGTTCATCTTTGAACCATATGCTACTATTGTAGGCTATTAGCATTGCCAAAGTAACTGACACTTTTATATCAATTCAACTGCCATCTACAGATTTCAAGATATCTATTAAATTACTATGTCATTAATTTCATATTCATATTTCTACTACTATTACATAACCAATTTTAATTATAATTTACTATTTCAGATTGTTTCTACAAATAAAAGAAATGAAATATCGATATCAACTATATTATCAATGCAAAATGTTCAAGTTTGCGTTAAAACACTTCACTATTGACTCCTTATATTAATCATGCATGTCTCTTATCTTATACTGATTGCATTGTCACTCATATAGGAATCGAAGAATAAAAAAGAAATAGCAATGACACCAATGAGCTTTCAGAGATCAAAATAAATTAATTAAGAAGAATCTTATACCGTAGTTTGAAGATAAAATTGATATAATGACAGAAAATATAAATTATTATATATTTATAAACAATAATTATTGACAAATATGTTTATAATGCAGCTATAATAAAATAATGATGGTATGGACAAGCATAAAAAAATAATTTTTGAGAAGAGATTGATCTTGAAAAGATAACTAATAAAATCATCTATGAATGCTAACTATCAACTACATTCAAATAATTAAGAAAGAATACAATCGTGTATTCTGATGAAGATTGAATGATCTGAAATGAAGCATTATATGCTAATATCCTAAGAATTATTAATTTTAATAATTTTACTGTTTAATTATTTTGATCTAAATTATTACTCTAAATATTTGATTTATTTTCTATTTGCTCCAATTAAATTGCAAACTAAATTATTATGTTTATAGTTTGTCTTATATTGAAATCTATTATTGTGGTGGTTATTTTTTGTATTTACAAAATCAATAGGCCTAGATATCGCTCGACCTTTATGCTAGTTATAAATAAATTCTAATAGCCATAATATAGCAATGACAATGGACAAAGAGAGGAGATTTTTTTTAAGAAAAAGGAGAGAGGATAGATTGAAAAGAGAAGTTGTGACTTTGCGTAAAAAGCAAGAGGTATTGATCGAATGATGAGATAGGAACAATAAACGGCTAAAAGAGAGGAACTGAGTAGTGAGAGAAAAGAGAGAGAAATTATGATGTTCTCTCATACTTCTCATTTAAGAGGTGTTGATATGGCATATTTTAGATTAGATGCTACTCCAATATATAGAAGAAATAATACAAGTCTCCATTAATGAGTACAGCATTACTCTTCAAAAAATTTATATTCTAAATCATCATTAATATGGTGTTTATTAATTCAACTAACTCCTATGTAATGCATCGATCTTCATATAGTTCTCAATCCTCACCTGCTAAGCGGCATATGGAACTTTAATGTAAATATAATCTATAGCACAAATGATTGAAAGGAATCTAATGGATGATGTAATTTTATTTAATACCTTAAGAAAAGACATAGCATCATGGTTTAAGGAATAATGAGTCATGAGTTTTAACTAACAATCGAATGCATGCCGTCTATGCAACTATAGAGATATCAGAGATCCATACATGGATGGATAAAAGTCACTCCAAAATTTAATAATAGAATGAAATATTAGATAAAATGAGTATAGCTTCTCTACATATCTTGTTGTTGCTACATTTCTAAGGTGCACTCATTGCAAAAGAATATAGATTTTTTATTTTGAAATTCAAGATAGGATTATTCACTTCTTTTTTTTGGTGGGCATATTCTTGAATTTTTTAGAATTTATTTGGTTGGTGTTAATTTGGTATGAAAAATAAATCTCATATTAGATTATCATATTTGATATGAAAATAGAAGAAAGAGATGGTAAAAAATTTATGGGCCATGTTTATTTTTTGAAGAGAGAAGATAAAATAAATATCATGAAAGATTGGTATTTAGTAATTTTTTAAATGATGATAATCTGTACTTGATAAAAATACTCCTAATAGGTTATGGATGATAGATAGTTCTTCCAAAGCTTCTCGAATTCATTTAGTTTTTCTTCTTTTTCGATAAGTACTTGATATTTCTCTCGAAATGATAGGGAAAGCCCTAACCTTAACACCTTCTATCTCTCTCGAATCCATCCATCACCTAAGAAACCTTCGTCGATTCAATTCTAACGTCCTTCTTTGCTACTTGATTTGGAGATTTTTCAGCGAAAAAGCCATATTTCTTCATTTTGTTGCTCAAAGCTTGCTGTAAATTTGCAAGTATTCATTTAATCTATCTTATTTCTTATATTTTCTATTGAATTCTTTATAGTATTATGATTATTTTAGGGATTTTATGGTTTTGAGGATTTTTTTCTGAGACATAGGGATTTTTTCATTTGGAAATTTTTTGTTCTTCGAAGATTTTCTCTCTCGCTCTCTACCTTATTTGATAATAATCCTTTTTTTTTGAATATTATGTTTTTTGTTCTTTTTTTGATGAACATGGTTGTAACTTTTTCTGTTTGCTATTGATTGGAAAGGAAGCTCTTTGGATATTTTTTATACTCATATGTTACTTCTTGGGTTCTTTTTTATCTGTTGATCCTCTATCCAATTAGGGAAAGGCTATGTACTTCTATTGTTGTTAGCTTGCTATCATCTCTCTCATCCTTTTTTTGTTATATTATATATTTGTTTGCTTTGTTCTTGATGAGCTAACATAAATTTTAACCATGATCAGATTTCAAGTTTTTTACCTTCTTGTAAGAATTGCAACTTATATTGAGATTAGTGTTTCTTTATCCTTTCCCTTTCTTTCTTAAGTCAAGCATGATCTGAGAGTAGCATGGGTTTGCTTGTTTTAATTGTTGTTAGAAACTTTGAGGTGTATCATATCATTCAATAGGCCAGTAATTGCTGTTGTTTGGCTAAGATTGGTAATATGTGAGCAAATGACTAGATTTTAGGGTAGTGAGAAATCTTTGATCATTGAATGTGGAAACCACAATTTATAAGTTTTAAAGTTTAAAAATGTGTTTTTGGATCAATTGATGGATAATTTAAATGGTTGGGATAATACATAATTTGCAAGTTAGGGAGATCCAATGGGTTCATGGATGTAGATTATAGTGAAAACATTATATTGTATTGTGTTATAATGTACATGATGGTGGCATATTTAGGCTGTGTTTGGTATGCAGTTTTTGGGATGGCTTTAGCTTATTTAAGCTACAGCATAGCAATATTAATGTTTATTGAGGATAGCTTATAGTTTATAAGCTAGCTTTTGTCAACAGCTTCCTCACCCAAGGGTTCAAAAGCTACAGCTAGCTGTGCACTTTTTAATTTCAAATTTATCCCTTATCTTTTTCTAAAATTATTCATGTATTTAATGTTTAAGCTTTCTCCTTTCTCCTCTATTCTTCTCGCATCCACCTCTCTCTTCTCCTCTAAAATTACTCATGTACTTTTTGTAAACAACCTCTGCCCTACAATAATAGAAATTTTATTTTATTATGAATTAAATTTTTAAAATTTATCTACAAAAATAATGCTATGAACAACAATATGACTCTGTTAATTTTTAATTCAAACTTAAAAAATATCACATGATTTTTATTTTTATTATTTTATAATTTAATAAAGTTGATTTTTATTATGTCTATTATATTTAATTGAACTGAATATTTGAAGTGATGTTAAAAATAAATAAAATGAGGTTACATTCTTTTGTGTCATTTTGTATATGATAATTTACTGATATAATTAATTTTTATCAAACACTTAAACTAACACAGCTACAACTATAACTTATAGTTCAGGCCACAACTACAGCTCAACACAGCTACAGCTACAGCTATAGCTTCATGCCAAACATAGCCTTAGGCTTCCAGTCATTGTTCAGATCATATCTGAGGAATGGAGGTAATCACTTAGACATTTGCTTGAAGAGAGAGGGTTTGTATGAAATAGTGAAAGCAAATTGTCAGCATTTGAGTTTTGTTATATATTCACTGACAAGTCTATTGTGGACATGATTGCAAAATAAAGTACAGAGAGATGCTTTATGTATTTGAATGTCTTTGTTTCTTGTTCATTTTACTGAAATATATATTTATCTTAAGAAAATCCATATTGAACTTGTTTTTGTTCCTTTCATTTTACAACTACCATATTGAACTTGTAATGCAGTTAAGAACCTAGAAATGGGGCATCCATTGATTTACTTTTCTAGTTATAATGCTTCTTGCTTTTTCGATCACTCATTAATAATTTGTTAAATATTGTCAATCAGCTAGAATTCAGTTTGTCAGCACCCCTCTCTAAGAAGGGGAGTTTCTAGAGAACACACTATATTTCTCAAAATAAAAAACTTTGTTGAACATCTCATATTGTTTAATCAATTATATGATAATATGGTTGCTTGCTAGATTACAATCATAAATAATACTTGTGATGATAAAGTTACAAATCTAGTTATACTCATTAAGTATATATAACACAATCATTATTGACACATTTGAACATTATGGCATTACTTTTTTGTGCATTACATTGTTGTTATATTCATTTTTATCATGATTGTTATTTGATTTAGGCATAAATTGTGCAAACTATCTATGTACTTTTGTAGCTCTATCTCTTCTTTATGTATGACGTATTATGAATTTTTTATGTGATAATGGATATGTGCAGAAATGCCTCGACCTCCTTTGGATAGAAAATGAGAGAACATGTTTGTGCTATGATTCTAACAATTTATATAAATATGATATTTGTTGTTATATATGCATATGCACTAGTAGCCTGTTACTTAGCTTTGAGGCATGTTGAAGACAATGATACTTAAAGCAACAACAATGTCAAGAGAGTGGAAGGCTATAAAGAGACTTTTTTTGATAGATTTCTCAATAGGACCTCTAACATTAGGATCATGATTGGAATGAGCGATCGGGTGTATTAATACTTAAGTATGGATGGAGGATCTTTCTACAAGTTATGCAACATGCTGACCAGTATTGATAAACTTTGTGACATTAGAAATGTTTTTGTGGAGAAGATGATGGTAAGGTTCTTATTCATTCTTATACATTATAAAAATAGTGGGATGTTGACTATAATTTATAGGCCTGGTGAAACAATGAGTAGGCAATTTAATGAGATGTTAAATACAGTCTTACATCTATATTTCCATCTATTCAAAAACTAAACTAATAATGTCAGATAACTCGATGGATGAGAAGTGGAAGTGGTTTCAGGTTGGTTAACTCTTTTTCCTAGGTTGTCAAGAATTGGCATAGATGTAACATAATGAAGGTAAATTATGGAGAAAATTTATCTGAGTAGAGTTACATATATAAAAGAGGTGCAAATGAGATAGTGATAATAATAAAAATATCAAGAAGAACAAAGTCCAGAAAATAGAGTACTTACATAATCATTGAATTTGTTTAGATATTTTTCAAGATTCATTCAACAAAAGTATTTACAAAAAAATTAAATGCAGATGGCATAATGCAAATGGCTATGTGATTATAATCATTATATAAGAACTAAATAGAGATAACAATGCGATCTTGGTATTAAACAATTATTTTATGTTGGTGGATATATTTATAAATTTGACCATACTCTTATATAGGAACATCTATAATCAAATGTAGTAATCTTTTTTCAGTGTCATTTTTCGAAGCAATTTTTTTTACCAACCAAACATACTAAAAAATTACTTTCCTTCATAATCATAATTTTTTAATAAATGATTCTCAGATTGTCCACAATCTGACATACCCTAACCTAACTGACCCTTAGTATTTGGATTCAAACAAATGAGAGATTGATTTTGATTTTAGAATAATCAAACAAGAAGCCAACATAGGCTATATTTTATTAGACATCTATAGTTCAAATCTAGTTAATTTATTTGTGTGTTTAAATTTTGCAAGTAGATTAAGTTCCTAGTTTCTAAATTAACGCACTGGTTTTGACCCTAGAATCATCCCATGTGCATCAAATATGATGAGAATATGATGTTGAAAATACAAATAAACTGTAAATTAGATACTGATATCTTACCTCCTATTAATATTATTTGCAGAAGATTCTTGAAAATGATTTCCTTACTAAATAAAGAGCCTAAGTGCATATGTTCTAATCCTTATAGCTTTTTTACTTGCCTTTTTTCTTCGACCCCTGCATATTAGGTTTCCATAGACAACCTTTGAGTGGATTTCATGGGACACGATTATTTCTTTTCTTTCATATATGCAGCCTTTTTATTATATACATATTTTCATATAATTAACCTAAATAACTATAAATGAGGAAGAATCAATGCATAAAAGATTAAGTAGCTGATGGACTGATCTAATATACTTTAAATAATATTTTATTTAATTCATGGGATTATGAGTGTCAGTTAAATGTTCGTTTTTCTTGGATAAAGCATCTACAATACTATATCAAAATACTAACCCACAATAAACAGCAACGAAATAGCAATTTTTGGTTAGGAAGATGGAATTTAAACAAACTTTTATTATTTTGTTTGCATATATAT
>KE505491.1:201941-215005 GCA_000441515.1 Elaeis oleifera
CTATAAATAGAGACCTCCAGATATGTTATTTTCTAAGCTCTAGTCTCTATCTCAAAACTCTACTAAAATTTTCGTTCGAGCACTCCATTCTTGTTGAAGCAGAGAACTGACTTAAGCATCGGAGGGTCTTGCCGAAGTAACCCTAACTCCGGTTTAGATTTCCTTTTGCAGGTCCCGACGGCGACCGCGACATCCTCGACTCCAGCTTCTCCGACGCCGGCGGATTTCTGCACCAACAAGAGTTACCCATTATCATTCCGATTTCAAACCTCCACTTCCTCCAACCAAGCATTTCCTATATTTTTATGTTGATTCTATCGTGAATCAAATGCTTCAGGAGATTGGTCATTCCGATTTCGATTTTAAGGGGTGCTTGGTTTGCGACCAGAATCGGAATCAAAATTGAAATTAGAATTGGAATGGTTTAGAATCAGAATCAGAATAACCAAATCCCATGAAGCGCTTGGTTTGTGATCGAAATCGAAATCGGAATGAAAATTTGAATCCATAGAAGAGAATACGGATTGAGTTTTATGTAGATTAAGCCATTCCCATTTTATCTCGGAATCGAAATCGGAATAAGACTCCTCCCACCAAATAGTTAAAATATAAGTCATCCATTCTCATTCCGATTCCATACCCTCACTCCCCCAATCAAGCACCCCTTAATCCATTTTAATTTTCATTCCGATTCCGATTTTAGTTGTGAACCAAATACCCCTTAAGAAGGTGCTTGATTTGCGACTGGAATCAGAATTAAAATGAGAATCGGAATGCCTTGGAATCGAAATTGAAATGGCCAAATCTCTCAAAGTGCTTGGTTCGTGATTGAAATCGAAATCAGAATTGAAATGAAAATTTGAATCCACAAAGGAGAGTAAGGATTAAGTTCTATGTAAATTAGGCCATTCGCATTCTACCGCAGAATCGGAATAGGACTCCTTCCAACCAAATGGTTAGAATAAGAGTCATCCATTTCCATTCTGATTCAGAATCCTTACTTCCCCCCAACTAAGTATCTCAATTCCTTCACGAGGCAAATCAGTCTCTTGATGCTTCAGCGGTCTTGGTATTTTTTTCTAAATTCACCTCGGTTGCTGCACTACCCTCAAAGAATAGGACCTATAGTCTGGGCTGATAAGGTCGGACTTCAATTTTTTTCTTCGCTAGTTTTTTGTTTTGTTTGTGTTTTTGTTTTGAGCATTTGGCCCATTCCGTATCCAAAAGGGCAAAAACCGATAAACTATAGTTATTCTATTTTAATAATATACTCGATAAATACACTTTAATTCCTGAGAGGCATGGGATTTTTATTTGTTCTGATTAAAATGTATTTATTAAATATATGATTAATCATAAAAGTGAGTAAAATGGGTGCCATAGAATTCGTAGAGAGATGGCTCAGATAATTTCCAGCATGACATTTGAGATTATAATCTAACTTGCTGGTTAAAAGTAACAAAATCCTGTTTACCAAGTGGAGCAAGGGTTCCACGTTCCAGACAAAGCTAAGCGAGCGAGAAATTATTGCCTGGACCACGCCCAGGTGGACCAGCGCATACCTGGGAGCATGTGCACGGTGGATAACGCGAATTTGTGAAATGTAAGGGTTAATGTGGCATGTTATCCACCGTGGGATTTGGCTGGTCTACTGGGGCGTGGTCCAGGGAATAAGCCCATATGGTACTGGTAAGCCAGGTGGACAGCCAAAACAAGGAGATCCAGGCACTCTCGGTCACCTTACCTCCCCATCCCTCATCGCTCCATACCTGAGAGCCGGAACCGAAAAGGATTCTAAAAATGGTCTCTGCGAGGTATGTGACCAACCCCAAAGTCTATCCTTTCCTGATCCCATTCGCAGCAGCATTTCGTTCGATCAACTGGCAACCATGAATTATTTCAAGAATCTGATGGAATTGGACTTAGAACACGAGAAGTTTGGATCTTTTTGATTCTTTTCGGGTCTCGTCGGAGGATTTGCTCGAAATAATCCACTCTCTTACCCATTTTGGTACCTGTGTTGGTTTCAGCTTTGTTTTCCATACTGAAATGAATTGCCACTCTCTTATCCATTCAATTCAATTCACTCATTTGGAAGGATATCTGAAAGGATCTAGATGCTTTTTGGAATCGTACATCTTTCAAATTGGGAAATGGTGGAAAAAAAAAAAATCAAATTTTGAGAGGATCGTTGTATAGAACCCATCCCTTTGGCCTGTATGTTTCAAGAGGTGTATGCCAGAGCGTTAAAACATAATTTGTCATGGTTCCCTCTCATCTTTAAAGGATACCCAATTGAGTCAACTTATTGATCTTCTCTCCACTACCCGACCTATTAGAGATATGGATGTGCTGGTTTAGAAACCAAGTAGTGACCAGCTCTTCAATTCAGTGTGGTCTTTAACTATAAAGGGATGTTTGGTTTGTAACTGAAATCGAAATCGGAATAGTTTGGAATCAGAATTGGAATGATCAAATCCCACGAAGCACTTGGTTCATGACCGGAATCAGAATCAAAATCGAAATTGAAATAAAAATTTGAATCCATAGATGAGAGTAGGGATTGAGTTCTATATAGATTGGACCATTCTCCTTCTATTCTAGAATTGGAATCGAAATGGGACTCTTCTTAACCAAATAGTTGGAATGAGAATCATCCATTTCTATTCTAATTTCAGAGATTTCACAATTTAATTTGAAAAGCAAAATTGCTAGAAAAGATGAAAGTATTCTTATGGCTATCTTTCAAGAAATAAGTTGCACGCTGATGAGATCCTGGCTAGAAAAGTTTTGAGAATCTTTTTGAGCTGCTCTCTTCATGGTGTTCAGGAAGAGATAGTTTCCCACCTATTCATTTTGTGCCCTTTCACCCAAGCATGCTGGTCTCCTATTCTTTCATACTTAAATGCTCGAGATATGCCTCCCAATTTCAAGCCTTCTAAAGCACATGGAGGAAGAAATTGATTCGACCAAGATTCTGAAAGGGATGGATCCAACCGGCGAGCTCCATTATATGGCATGAGTGAAACTCTAGAATATCTTTGAATTGAAAAGAAGGATGACGGTAGCTTTGGTCATGCATAAGGCTTTGTATGCACTCTCTCATTTGGGTAATCCATGCTCAAGAAATCTTTATATAGCCATAAAGCTATTTTGAGCAAGTTGTTCCCATTGCTATAATTGTATCCTTTCCCTTGTACCATCCTATCCTTGGATCCATCCATAAATTTCTTCTGTTAATATAGTGTGGGGAAGTTTCTCACTTCCTCCACTTTCCCTTAAAAAAAGGAAGAAAATTCAAGAAGTCTCGGGTGCTGCTAATTGATCACTGGTTTGACCTTCGGTGGTCTTCTTGATGGTCAGTAAAGATCGGGCCTTGAACAATTCCGTTTGAATATGCTAAGTAGAAGTAAGCAGACATGAACAACTTTGATTTACTGAAAAATTTTGTTGCTCTTTGGTGTTTGCATGATTCTGATGCTTGCATTCCATTTGATTTGGTGTTCAAATTTAGGAAACTTCTGTTAGAAAAATAGCTCGTATTGCCAATATGAGATCACCTGTTCAATTACGAAACCCTAAAGTAACATGTGAATAGGTATGGGACTTGTTTATCACTTGGAATAGGACAAGAAGTCCTTTGGCCTATTAATCTGTGTATGGTTGGTTGGAGTAGAGGTAAATGACTTCAAGCATAAAAGGTGTTTGTGTTCTATGAACAGTAGTGCAGTAAAAGGGGTGTTCTGCAGTGGAGTGGCAGTAAACATGGGCGAGTAGAAGAGAGAGAAGAGAAGAAGAGAGAGAAAGGAGGAGGAAAAAGGAAAGAGGAATTGGATGGCTCAGCTTGATTAAATTTTGAGCCCAGATCAGCCTTAGGTTGTCCTGGCTCTCGTGTTTTATTGGGTTTACTTGGTATTATCTTGTACTTCTCAAAGTTTCTCTTGTGTCCATTTTTTGTTTAATTCTCTCAGAAAGCATGCTAGAGCTAAATGGATCTCTCTCTTCTCCGGTGGATATAGAGCATATTTTGAGTGAACCATGTTAATTCTTTATCTGTTGCATTAGTTTTTGTTAGAATTTGAGTACTAAAAATAATAAATAAAGCGAAAATAAAAACTATGCTAATGATAATAACAAAAGCATGGAGAAATCACAGCAATCATGAGAACAGAATTTTTCGTAGTTCGATCGAAGCTTGTGTCCACATAGGAACTATAATAATAAGGAGCTTTCATTATAATAATAGTTTAGAATACAAAAAATCTTCTCTGATATTGCACCGAAAACATCGTTTCTAATACAAAAAAGTAGAAATTCAAGATTAAACAAATCTACAGAAGAATCTTTTCGATGGAATAACTCTAACTCGAGGTTGAGCGCACTTTTTCGATCGATGTTTTCGAATATTCTTTTTGGAATGAAGCACCCTCCAAGCCTCTCTTTTTTCTCTTCCTCTCTCTTTTTGGTGGCTCACGGCCTCCTTACGGCCTCCTCTCTTTTTTTCTTGTGTGTACACCTTTTCACGTCCATGGTCCCTCCTATAGGCAAAAATTAGAGTCCATTTCGAACTCTCTTTCTGCACATCAAAAGGTTCCACGAGCCTCTATTTTTTCGTGCATCAAAGGTTCCACGCCTCACGAGTTACCACGCATCATCCTGACTTTTTCCGCAAAGGATCTTAGAGTCCTTTGTGGACTCTTCAATCCTTTATTATCGATGGGTCCCATATGAGGAGGGACCACACCAACAAATCTTTTCTTCCCGACTTATATGGGGGATTCCATCAAGCCTGCAGCATCCTTGCACTTCATCAATTTTGTCCCTAAAATTGGTTTCATTAATATATTAGAAATATTTTTTTCAATTTTCACTTTTTCAAGTTTAAACTGCTTCATCTCAAGTGCATCTCAAATCCAATGATATCTGACATCGATGTATTTTATCCTTGAATGAAACGTCGAATTCTTACTGAGATGGAAGGCACTCTATCGCTGTAGATGACATACATCTCTTGCTCCCTACCAAGCTTCTCCAATAAGTTCTTTAGTCATAGCACTTCTTTGCCGGCCTTCGTTATGGCGATGTATTCTGCCTTCATCAATGACGGTGTGACACACTTTGGTAACTTCGATTATCATGACATCACTCCCTCTAAGAATATCATCAAATAACCTGACGTGAATTTTTATGTGTCTACATTTCTGGCCATGTCCTCATCTGTGTAAGCCTGTAGCATAGAATCTCCACTGCCATAGTATAAACATATACTGGATATTCTTTTAAGGTACCTCATTATCCACTTCACTGCTTTTCAGTACTTTTTCTCGGGGTTTTAAAAAAATTGACTGACCACACCAACCGCATGAGCAATATCGGACCTGGTGCACACCATAGCATATATAAGATTTTTCACGACAGAGGCATAAGGAATCTTACTCATCTCCATTTGGCCCTTCTCGCTCTTTGGATTTTGCTCTTTATAGGGCTGAAAAATGGGTCGGGCCTACCCAAGCCCGGTCTGAAAAAATTTTGAACTTCGGGCCAGACTTAGGCTTGAAGTTTTTAAAATTTAGGTCCGACCCCGACCAAACCCAATCGGGCGGCCTCAATTATCTATTTAGGCTAAGAATTTTGGCCTAAATTGTCCACTGAGGTTCCTGATTCGCATGGAGTTGAGGAGGCCGCAGACGATGTGGAGCTCACCGATGCAGTAAGACCATTGAGGAGGGTGTCATAGGTGATGCGGTCATGCTGGCAGCCATGATAGGGCATCTCGCGGAAGAGATGGAAGGTGGAAGAGATGGAAGGTCTCGACTGGCATGGAGTTCAACCATGGTATAGGCATCGGGGTGAACGGTGGGGCACGATGGAGCATTTCATCGAATCGAGAATTGCCGGCATGGGTGCGACCACGGCGGAGGAGGGCAGCGAGGAGGGAGTTGAAGGAGAACATAGAGGAAGGGAGAAGGTGGAAGAGGGAGATGGCAGAGTGGAGGCGGCCGGCATGGGCGAGGGAGCAGAGAAGGGTTAACGGAGTGGTCGGAGAGGGAGGAGAGGGGAAGGGAGAGGGCGAAGTGGAGGGCGGGACATGGATTGCCAGAGTAGAGAAGGAGGTGGAGGGTTTTGGGCCTTTTGGCGATGGGGCGGCGTGGCGGTGGTTGGAGAGAAGGGAGGAGAGGAGGGGTTGGGGTTCAACAAAACAGGTAGAGTGCAACGGTGGGGTGTGGACAAGAGAGCATGGAAGAGAGTGTAGGGGTGAGGTGGGGACTGAGGCTGGAGAGGGCGGAGTCAAGTGGCCAACCGACCATAGAAAATTGGGAATTAAGAGAGACAGGTTGGGATTTTAAGGCTTAAAGTTGAAGCTGGCTAATTGATCCTATTGATTGGGCTAAACCCATTTAAGATTGGATTTGATCAGACTATTAATTAGATTTTTTGGGCCATTAATCGGGCTTAAATTTGGCTTCGGGCTTGGGCCAGACCAAAGGTATACATGAAGTTGGCTCGAAAGAAAACAGGATCTATAATTAGGCCTAATCTGGCTTGAACTATTTCGGACTGAGCCCGAAGTCCGGTCCGAAATCAGGCCAACCCGAGCCCAGTTCTAGTCCTAGCTCTTTAATCAACTTAAAGTATTCTGTAAGCGTACTCACCATCGGCTTTGTTCCACTTATATCGAATCGATCCAGCACCTTCTCAATATAGACTTTTTGTGACAACCACAGCTTTTTGAATCTCCTATCTTGGGTGATTCTCATCCCCAAGATCGTTTTGGCTTGCCCAAATCTTTTATCGCGAACGTGTGACCCAACTTCACCTTTAAGTCATTGATTTTGGCAATATCGTGTCCCACAATCAACGTGTCATCAATATATAGCAAAAGTATGATAAAATTATCGTTAGAGAATTTTTTCATGAACATGCAATCGTCAGAACTTACTCTCTTGTATCTGTTCTTCATCATGAAAGAATCGAACTTCTTGTACCATTGTCATGATGCCTACTTCAACCCATAAAAACTTCTTTTCAAGTGATACACCAGATTTTTTTACCTTTAATTTTAAATCATTCTGGTTGCTCCATATATATATTCTCCTCCAAGTCACCATGAGAGAACACCATCTTCACATCAAGCTATTCCACCTCAAGATCTAAACAAACAGTGAGATCGAGGATAAATCGAATGGATATGAGCTCCACGATGGGTGAGAAAATCTCTAAAAAAGTGATACTCTTTTTTTGACCAAAGCTTTCACAACTAAGCTCACCTTGTATCTTGTTTGTGAACTATTCTCCTATGGCTTCAACCTAATATCCTTTATTTTTGAGTGCTCGCTTTCTCTTAGGCATCTTCACTGGCTCATATGTATTATTTCCTGCAAAGAATTCATCTTCTCTTTTGTTGCTTTCATCCACTCCTCATTATGCTGGTGCTCTGTAGCTTCGAAGAATCACTTAGGCTCCCCGTATCGATCAATAGCATATATCCTATGGTGGGTATCTCACGGATGACCTCTGCTCTTTTGTGGACCTTTGAACCTCCTGTGCAGGAGGTTCAGCATGCGGCTTAGTCTGAACAACATCCGTACTCTCCTTAGCCTTGTGACTGTCATGTGTATTGTCATCCATAGTTATTCTTCCATCATCAAGACTCCTCGAAGAAGTATCTGGGCACAAGTTTACAAGACTACTTAGGATCAACTTTGGCTTGCTAGACTTTTTGAAGTTGTCGATCGTCTGATCCTTCAAAAAATAACATCATAACTGTGCATGATCTTCGATCCACAAGATCTCACAACTAGTAGCCAAACTCCCAGTCTTCACCGTAGCCCAGGAATATGCATTGTTTCACTTTGGCATCTAATTTGGACCTCTTATCCTTGAAAATATGTACAAACATCCTGCATCCATAAACTTTCAAATAATCATAAGAAACATCTTTTCCAACCATACTCTGCAGTGTATCACGCTCAAGAGTATAAAAAAGAGAGAAAGATTAATGATATGGACTGTAGCCATCAATGCCTCTCTCCAAAATACCTTCGATAGTTTGGCGTAAGAGAGCATGCTCTTGATCCTTTCGCAGATCATCCTGTTCATCCTCTCAATAACCCCATTCTGCTACGGTATCTTAGGCACTGTATTTTTCAATCTGATGTTGACAGTATTTCTCGAAAGGACTCTTGTATTTACTCCCGTTGTTCGCCCGTATACACTTTAGCTTTCGCCCAATCTTCTTTTAGCAGAGACATGAAATTGCTTGAACATATTGAGCACTTAGTCCTTCATTTTCAAAGCATATATCCAACTTTTCGAGAGTGATCATCAATAAAAGTCACGAAGTAAGAGCATCTATCAAGAGTTTTATCCCTCATAGAGCAAATATCACTATGAACAAAATCTAATGCACTAGTTCTTCTTTAGAGAAAAATTTAAAAAAACTTGGATTTGCTTATCCATTAGATAGCTTTCGTATGTCTTCAATCTAGAGCCATCAATAGGAAAAGCATTCTTCTTGGCCAAAATTGACATTCTCTTTTGGCTCATATATTCCAGTCATCAATGCCATGATTCTGAGGTAGAAGGTTCTTCCGCTATGTTCATCTCTCTCTTATCGAGCTTGGCATGTATGAAGTAGAAAGAACCTTACTTGATACCTCGAATTGCTACTAGTAATTTTTTGGTCAGCTTCCACTTGTCGTCTCCAAATATACTATAGTAGTCTTCCTCATCTAATACTCCTATCGACAATAGATTCAGATGGATATCTGGTACATATTGAACATTTTTTAATTCTTGCCTACACCCCAAGCTTGTGATTAGTATAATGTCTTTGATGCTAATGATTTTTTTCATTCCAAAATCATCGGAATGATAAGATGAGAATAATTTCTATCTTACTGTAACATGATACAAAGTGATTGAATTAATCATCCAGATAAAGTCTTGGTCAGTAGTCCCTACAAAACCATCACCTATTGTGCCACAAATAATGATCATCTCTCCACCTGAAGCTACTTCTGTCATCTCATTATCCGAGCTGGAGTCATCGCCTAATTTGTTCTCTGGCTTCTCCTTCTTCAATAATCGGTAGTCTTTCTTAAAGTGGCTCCATTTTTTTCAGTTGTAACATCTGCCACTTCGAGACTTGAATCTCTCTCATGATTTATAAGGCTATCCGAGTTAGATTGAGAGTCCTTGTGCTTGCTTCTTTATTTTTTCCGTGATGAGGGCCTCATTGTGGCTCGAGACACCTTGCTCCCTCTTGGCCTCCTTGTTAAGCATATAGTTTTTCATTATTGCCAAGACTATCGAATCCTCTGGTGAATAATTATTTAGAGACACCACTAGAGTCTTCCAAGTGTCGGATAAAAAATTCAACAACAGTAAGGCACAGAGCTCCTCATCTAATGCCATCTTCATGGAGGCGACCTGGTTCACCATATTTTGAAAGTTGTTTAGATGCTTTGCCATGAAAGTCCCTTCCTTATATTTCATGTTCACCAGTTTGTAAATTAGGAATGTCTTATTCTGTGCCGTCTTTCTCGTATAAGCTTTTCAGTTTCAATCAAAGGCTATGGGTATTAATCTCTATTGAAATATGATCGAAGATGCTATCATCAATCCACTGCCGGATGAGCTAACGATTTTGCAATTCAGTTTCTTCCATGCTTTGTCTGACATTTTATCAGACTGAGCAATAACTCCCTCAATTAGATCTTGAAGATCTTTGCAGAAAAGAAGATCTTCCATACAAGATTTTCAAATTGAGTAGTTGGTTGATGTCAGCTTGACATAGTGCTCGATGAAGATTGGTCCTCCATCTGTTAGTGTCTCAACTCTTTTTCAATACTCTGGATTCGATGGAACCTAACTCTGATACCATTTATTGGGATTTGGGTACTGAAAGGTAATAGATAAAGCGAAAGCAAAAAATCACACTAATAATAATACCAAAAACACAGAGAAATCACAGTAATCGCAAGAACATTAAAATTTTTCGTGTTTCGACCAAAGCCTACGTCTACACAGGGACCAGAGTAAGAAGGAGCTTCCACTATAATAATAGTTTAGAGTATAAAATATCTTCTATGACACTATATCGGGTACACCACTTCTAATACAAAAAAAAAGAAATTCAAGATTAAACAATCCTGCAGAAGAATCCTTCTCGATGGAATAACTTTAATCCGAGGTTGAGCGAACTTCTCCAATTGACGTTCTCTAATCTTCTTTCTTTGAATGAAGCATCCTTCAATCTCTCTTCTTCTCTCTCTCTCTCTCTCTCTCCTTTTGATGCTCACGGCCTCCTTATGGCATCCTCTCCTTTTTCTCGTGTGCATGCCTTTTCACATCCACGGGCCCTTCTTTTATAGGCAAAATTAGAGTCTATTTCAGACCCCATTTCGGCACGTCAAAAGGTTCCATGAGCCTCTATTTTTCCATAATGTCAAAAGGTTCCGCACCTCACGAGTTACCACGCGCTATCCTTAGTTTTTCCGGAAAGAATGTTAGAGTCCTTTACAAACTCTTCAACTCCTTTTATTTGTCAGTAGGTCCCATGTGAGGAGGGACCACACCAATAGTTTTATCTGTTTATCTTTTATTATTTATTCAGCTGCTCTAGGGATTGCAAAACTTCATACATGCAGGAGGATAAATTTGGCAACAAAAGTTATTTATAAATATAAGGATACTCTATGTTTCTATCATTTGATTTTTTAAAAATCCAAGGAAAAGAACTTTTTTTATAGATTTCTTTATCGACATATTACAATTATATATAAATAAATAGTTACTATATTCATAGCTAAATTATTATAGAGTTCAAGCTCTAGGATGCTGCAGCAATTAAGGGATCCAACAACTAGGCATCTTTACAAACTTGATCATGGCTTTGCATTTGTCAAGAGTATCCATAAACTTTGGCTCTTTTGTAATTATACAAGTAGAACTTGTGCCTAGTCCACTATAAAGATATTTTATTATTTTGGATATGCTTTGAGATGCAGGGTCTTGTCTTTATTTATGTATTTTACTTATATACTTCCTCTGTAGATTATTAGAAATGGCACGCTGATTCAAGATGGTAACCACATATCATTAACTTTATTATCATGAAGCATAAATTTCATTCTCTATCAAAAACTCATAACTATCATATTGTCTGAGAAATTTTCGATGTGATGCTCTTAGACATGATTCTGAACCCCAACATATAGTTTGCATGGTGAGAATTTAAATTCTTCTTTATTAATTGGCATAAACCAACAAATCTCCATAATTGTTTTGAACTAGATCTCATAAGTTACTTCAAAGGATTTGCTGACTTGCATTATTCAGAGGGCACACGTTTGATGCCTATTCTGATACTTCAACACTTTAATCCAAGCACGATTGTTTTCATAAAAGATGACTGCTATAACCAAGACAATCTAATTTGTGATGTTATGTGCAGTTTGAAAACTTATGGTTGTGATATTATATGCAGTTCTTATTGGAAGAAGACCCTCCAAGGGAGATTGGCTGCCCCTTATACAGCGAGTAGAGTCCCGATTATCTGTATGAAAGAGCAAGTTCTTATCCTTCGCTGGCTGATTCACTTTGATCACTTCTATGCTCACTTCTTTACCCATTTACTACTTGTCACTTTTCAAATTGCGATCTTGGGTTATTAAAAGGCTCTTCTTCAACCAGTGGATTGTCATGCAAAGTGAATTGGAAGTCTGTTTGCCTGCAAGAGGAGGAAGAAGGCCTTAGGGTTAAAGATATTCATTTGCAGATCTCAACCCTGCTGTCTAAATGGGGATGGAGGATGCTGTTGAATGAGACATGGTTATGGAAAAAGAAATTGTCACGGCTCCGATCCGAGATCGCGAGCCGGAGGTCGCGGCAACCGCCACATACTTATGAAGAACTTTCTCCATAAACATGCAAGGCATCTCATCACGATATCAATGCATCGCAGTGGAATAAAATTTAATAATTATTATTCAATTTAATTTAAATAATTAAATCAACTGTCTTACATCCAATAAATTTTCACTAAAAATAGAACTAACTTCAATAAAGTTAACAACGCTAAATCTCACCTCTAAAAACTCTATCCCAATATTATTTCCCATGCTCGCAATTAATTATCTGAATCTGAAAAATAAAAGAAAGATAATGAGCTAGACAGCCCAGTAAGTAATAAATATCTCAACTAAATATTTCAGATATTTATATAATTTTTAAGAACAATACTACGAATAAACATAAAATATATTTCATGCTGATGCAATGCAAATCCAATCTTTTCAAATATTCACATATAATATAATCATAAATCTGATTCGAATTAAAACACTCGTAACTCAACAGCTTCGACTATGACCAACATTTAATCTCCATTGACGGGATCCACTGAATACCAGCGCATAACCTCCATTGGCGGGGTTCACTGAACACCAACGTACAACCCCACTGGCAGGGTCCACTAAATACCAGCGCACAACCTCCACTGACAGGGTCCACTGAGTACCAACGTATAATCCCCATTAGCGGGGCCACTAAAATATAGTTAGACTAAGAGTATAAATCCGATCTGTATCAAAACACTTTTGTATCATGACATATCATAATTTCTATTGAACATATGTATAATCAATAAACTCATAGTATTTCAGAATCACTTTTCGTTCAAATCATAATTTCATAAATCATGTATAATTTCAAAGAATAATTATTTACTTTCAGAACAAATATGAAATATCTCGAGAAGATGATTCATTACTTACCTTTCACAGAGCACTGAATGAATAGATCGACTAACTTCTAGGAGATTCTTCAGTGCCTATTATTCAAAATTATATTCTTACATTAATTTTAATTCAAAATTAAATCTAAACAAATCCCAAATCAAAATCCCATTTGAAATCGGACTCTTCACTAAACTCGATCAAAATCATCAAAATGAAGCCTTTCACTACGCTAATCTTAGAAGGATAACTTTGAAAGAGAAACATCTATCAAGAGAGAGAAACAATATAGAGAGAAAATTTTAGAGAGAGAAATAGAGAGAG
>KE505491.1:237661-266194 GCA_000441515.1 Elaeis oleifera
CGGCAATCGTGCTCACAGGTACGAAAAGGAAGGGAGAGAAGAGAAGAAGAGGAATCGCGCTTACCTCGATTTTCGATGACCTTTTCAATAAGAAATCGAGGCGAGCACGATAAAAGGAGGCTGCGGCTTCAATCGGAAAAATCGAAGAGAAGGAGAGGGAGGAAGGGCGGTGGAGTATCTTAGAGAGGGGAAGGACAATTTATAGAGTGCCCTAGGACCTCCGATGGTCTTAGGACTCTTAATCCGAGCGGCCTCATCGGAGAAGAAGACTCTTATCGGAAGTCTTTTCCCAATTTTCCTCCTTTTTTTTTTTTTTTCCGTTGGGCTTCTGGGCTGCGCTTAAGGCTCATAGACCGGATATTACATGGTATGAGAGCTTTGGCTTTAGGAGTGAGGTGGAGACAAAAACAAAAAAGAAGAAAATAAGCAAGAAAATTAAAAAAGAGAGAGGGGAGAAGAAGAGAGAGAAAAACATCTCTTTTTATACTTTGTCTCGGCATCCCAATGCTCTGTCAGTGATGTTCTTTTGTGGATTTTTTTTGGTAAGATCTTTTCTTGTATTTTCTAAGGATTGTTTTTCTTGTTGAGCCCTTGTAAAGGCCTTACTCTGTGAATGTTATAGTGGATCTCTTACTTGGTGAATGTAGCCCGGATTTTGAATATTTAGAAAATCTTGGTGTGCCATTTTAGTTTATTTCCTTCTATTTTTCTATTATTTTATTCAGTTGCTCCTGGGTTTGTAACAATTCGCCTCAGAGCCTGGATTTAGTGATGGCAGAAAATTTGACCAAATTTGAATTTCCAAGATTTAATGGCACCAACTTTGTGCTTTGGAATCTGAAGATACAGGCTATGTTGATGAAGGATAATGTAGTACCCGAAGGAGAAGAGAAGAAACCTGCTATTATGATGGATAAGAGTTCACCAAGAGAGGTAAGATCTCAATGTTTGATTTTTATCGGGCGCTTGATGAATTTATCCTGTTTAATGTCCCCCTAGAGACCAATTAAAGAATGTGGGACAAGTTGAGGAGCATGCATGAAGGAAAGTCTGTGTTGAATAAGATCTTTCTTCAGACTTAGCTGTGCATCTTGTTGATGCAGGAGCGAGCTTCATTACAACATCAACTGAATAATTTGAATCCATTGATTAGTCAATTAGTGATGGTTGAGGTTGTGATCGAAGGCCGGGAGAAAGCTACAATATTGCTCAGCTCAATACCCCATTCGCAGGATGGTCTACTCATGAACTTCAATGATGCAATCTCTCAATATAGATTTAGTAGTGTCCGTATTTCTCACCGCTGAGGTTCAAAGGAAGACAAGTTAGGTGGGTTATTACATTAGCGTGTTAATAGCGAAAGAAGATTATTGTATAAGAGGGGTAGTGCATGGTTGAGATCTTAGAGATAAGAGCAAGTTGCAATGCTATCACTATAAGTATGACTATATATCAAAGCATATTGATGAAAGTGATTTCTAGGAAGCTATATAGTCTTCGAAGCTATGGACACTTACAATGATACATGGATTTTGGATTTTAATTGTCCTTGCAATGTTTGCTTCGAGAGAGATTAGGTTGATGCCTTTGAGGAACTTGTAAGACTCATGATGTAGGATAATGAAGATCTAGATGTTTGATGGAGCAATGCATATATGAGTAGGGTGTGGTATGCCGGAACACACATAGGAATCTGACTTCTTTTGGTGCACCGGACTCAAAAAGTTATTGGTGTTCAACACAAGGTAGAATTCCAGAGGTGACATATAGCATGATGGTACTGATAAAGGGTGAGAAGTGCAATAATATACACAGGGTGATTGGATACATGGTTATAGGAAGGGTCTAATAGTGTATATAACAAAGTCGAGATGTGATCCCTTGGATGATGCAGTTTCACATCGAACATTAAGGATCATCTTCAACATGGTGATAGGTGCAGGTATCTTGATCTTGAGAATTTTATAGAAGAGTAGATTCATAAGTGGCGGGATGAGATGATTATAGAAGAATAGCATTGACATGAGCTAGGAATTGAGCTAGCTGTTGTCCTGGGGGTGAGGGTGTTGTTTGAGGGATGGTAGATGGAGGTCTTCTATAGAATCTTCTGGGTGGCTTGGCAATAGAAGT
This sequence comes from Elaeis oleifera, assembly GCA_000441515.1. NCBI lineage: Eukaryota > Viridiplantae > Streptophyta > Magnoliopsida > Arecales > Arecaceae > Elaeis > Elaeis oleifera. The sequence goes on from KE505491.1 coordinate 239,792, forward strand.
CAAGATGGAGAATTTAGCTCCTATGCCATATTATTAATGGGTGTTTGTTGGGAGAGTTCTATTTGGATTCCGATTCTAGGGCAGAAAGGAAATAATCCAATCCTCCTAAAATCAATCCTGACTCTTCTATAATTTAAATCTTTATTCTAATTCTGATCACGAATCAAACAACTCCCAAAAGAATCCAAATAGGACTTTCAAGTGAGTTGCAGGGAAATGAGATCCATCTGTCACCTTTTTATAACTTGGGCCTCATGTTAAGACTTAAGAGGTAATGCCTACTCTCAGTAGAGTCCATGAGCTGGGTGAGAAAAGAGAGGGGAAGAATAAAACGAGAATAAGAAAAAAAAAAAAAACAACAAGAAGAAGCAAGAGAGGGGCAGTTTTCTATGAGATTTCTTGGCAAAATTTTATCTTACACTGATCTATCTTGCATCTTTTCTGGCTTATTTCCTATGCTGAGCCCTTGTAAAGCCCTATACCCTATAAATATTAAAGTGGATCTCTTGCTTCCGCAGTAGATATAGACCAGATTTTTGATTAGCCACGTTAAATATTGATGTGTCATGCCAAGTATATTCTTTATTACTTTCTATTATTTTATTTAGCTATTCCTAGGTGTAACCAGGCAATATAGGCGATGATGCCTTCATGAAGAATTCTTTTGCCTGTAGTATACGTTCTGAACCGGGATTCTCCAAGGTTTTGTTTCTCACTTCCAACCACAACACAATCACATGGAACTCATGAAGTGGTAGATATCCAGCCTATTGAGTGTATCAAGAAGAATATAAATTCATGGATCCTCAAGGACAGTGATGATTCTTTCCCTTTCTTTCTTCTGAGCCTACTATGCTTTAGGGCCTATTCGGATAATTGGGCTAAAAATCCTATGAGATTCATAAGTTGGACCAGTTCAACTAGTAAAACCATAGAATTATAAACTAGATCAAGCCTATATTCATAAATATCTAAGAATAATTTTGGAGTGGGCCAACTCATCATTTTCATTTACATAGGCCCTTAATTCCTCTCCAAAAATGAGGCACAGAAAGTATTGCTTCTTTCTTCTTTCTTCTTTTGATTAGTCTCTTCGCTTTACTTTGGTAGTACCCCTTACTGTGGAAAGAATTGAGACAAGAGTCACTGTAGGAATAGTTATGATATAAGAGTTTATATAATGGTTTTAGGATGGGTCATGATGACACTAGGAGAGTGGAGGGCATGGAACAACTTGTGCTAGGTTAATTATGGACCGAGGATTGTTTAGCAAACTGGACGTGGTTAGGGTTGGAGTCGAGGGGAAGTGAGAACCGAGTTAATTGGAAGAATAGATTTAGTAGATCGAATCCATTAAAGGTAAATAATACATCTTAAATTTCTAATTTCAAATTAATTATATTGAAGTTAAATTATTAAATTAGATTAGATCTATATAAAATTCTAGCATTTGTAGGGTATGAAACATTTGGAATTCTGAAACAAAGGAGACAGCCCTAGCCTCGCTGCGTCACAACAGAAGGCTAGGATCTGATCCCAGTCACCAATCATTTATACCACATGACTGACTCAGATATTGTTGAAAAATTTTGAAATATTTTATAACAAATATAATAATTATTAAGAATATGAAATCATAAAATTTAAGAATCTGTTTGGTTATTCTGCAAGGATCAAGCTATTAATTGTTTAGCCTGAATCTTTTAAAGACAAGTCGAAATCCTTGCTTAAATCCTAGCATGTGCCAAACACTAGTTATAACTGATCGACAGATTGGTTGCCCTCTCTAAAGATATGAATCACATACAAATCTGGAGTGCTCTCTTTATGTGCCATATGTATGTCCTTTAGTTGTGGATTCGATGGCTTCTGGTCATTTAATCCAATGGATAACAGTGAGTGAATCTCCTTCAGCCCATACCTAGGTTTGACTAATTGATCAAATTAACAACTCTAGTCTGTAGCTACACAATCAGCATAACTAATCTAATTGCAGCTGAAACTAGAATTCTATACGTTTTATGAGGCCCCTCCATTTTCCCATCCAGATCCTCCGGCTGACATTACAGAGGAGGTTTGATGCAATTTATGGGATTGCTTAATTCATATGTAGTACTTGAATTAAGATATGTCATGTTAGAGCTAAGTTGGCACACGAAGCTAAGTAAAAGGCGCAGGTTCTTGTGGCTTTTTGTGTGGTCTAATAGCACTTTTATAAACAAAAATGCTTAACACCTAGAGTGCTTTTGGTTGCAAGTGGAATCCGAATGAAATAGATTAAAATAACAATCAAAATGGCTATATTTTAATGTATTTGATTCATGATTGAAATTAAAATTAGTGATAAAAATTAATTTAATAGAGAGATATTTTAGAAAATAATTTTTTTAAATAATATGATAGAATGAGGTTTCAATATTGCGAGAGAGTTGGGATTAAATTTTGAAAGATTAAAATATTTTCATTTTTCTTTGAATAAAACTCTTTCAGATCGAGGTGGAAGTCATTCATTTTTATTTTATTTTAGAACCCAACTTTCGAAATCCACCTTAAATTTTTCGGGCTTCTCTGGAAGGTTAGAACAGATTCGTTTAATTGCCCAAGTTCCTAAGGGCCTTTACGAGCGAGACAAGCTTGCACCATGGCTCTTGAGAATACCAATGTCCTGCAAAACCGATCAACGACCACTAAACTGGAGAAATAATCCAAACCGGCACCTCCACCGTCCCCTTGGACCTGCAGTTATTGATTGTTATCCCATGGGGTGCACCAGGTGCAATTGGACCGTGCAAGTCCCACGGTGGATAACACGCCATGCGAACCTTTGTATTTCACCGATTCCTGATTGGTATTTCACCGATTCCTGATTGCGTGCTCTCCACCGTGCATATGCTCTGGAATTTGCCCTGGTTCACTTGCATCTTGTGCATGCAATAATTTCTCCATGGGAAGACCTCCCATTGTCAGAGCTTCATTAGGGTAGGCTTCTTACACTGGTAACTGCCAAAAGCTTGGGCAGATATGGATGCCTTTTGGTGTTAGATGATCTAAAATCCAAGGTTAACCAACTCACAACCTTTCCCGTCTTCTCACATTTTCTCCCCTTTCTTCTCCAATGCAACGCACCAACAATTTGAGTGTCCTGACCAGCTCATTTATCTAATTAACCTTGAACACATGATAAACTTACCTCTCTCGAAATATGCTAAATCTTATTAAATCATGTGACAGTTTAAACTTTAAACTATACCTTTTGAGTAGCAAAATCATATCTTTGATAATGTTTAAATAGTAAACTCATATCTTAATAAATTACGCACACACACATATAGATTGGGCTCAAGTCGATTGGATCTGAGCTCAAATCCGATCAACTCTTCAACCCTTGGGTCAATGTGGATCTTGATGACTATTTGGTTGACGTGATTTTGTATAAAAAAATAAATAAGCTCATTGATGAGGATGAATCTTTGTTAGGATGAGCTAGCATTCGAAAATAAGAAAAATAAAAAAAAATACTCTCGATGGAGATGAGATATGAAAGGGATGAGCTTTTTGGCCTGTTTTTTTTGGATGAGGTCACATTTGAAAACAAGAAAATATATATTTATTAATGGGGATGGGATACAAAAGAGATAAACTTTCTTTCAAATGGCATTCTTCTCCCTCTCTCACCGATAAAATAAGAGACATTCACTCTCTCTCTCTCTCTCTCTCTCTCATCAGCAAAAACTCCTCCCTCTTTTCTCTCATCGGCATAAATATCTCTCATTCTCTCTGTTCCCCTCTCTCACCGGCACAAACCCCGCTCATTCCCTCTCTTTCTCTTGCTTACATATAACACCTATTTAGATAGGTGTTGGACTTCACGGAGTACTTCTTGATAAATATATTCCAATGATGCTTAAACTACTCTAATGAGATGGAAACATTGATTCAATGCTGAAGATCTTTCTTGAATCCATCCTTTATATTAAAAAGAAAGAACATGTATTCTTTGATATTTTTTAGGATATGTTACTTACAAAATTGACAGATAGTATCAGAAAAATATACTCAATTATCTTTTTCATTACTAGATCTTGATCGATTAATATACATTTCGGATGTTTACCATATAGTACCTCTAGAAAAGATTGAAAAATTCAAATAAATGATTCGGTGTACTCATCTTGTACTAGTACACAATCAAATAAAATGGACTACATGTGGTAGTTGATGCCGACAAATGATATAAAAGGTATGCTGTATTTATTCATCATGTATGTAGTGTTGAATGTCATCACATCACCAAAATATTGATGAGATAATCTTGACCTCCCATCAATCCAAAAATATTCTACATGCTTTTGTTAGCATCTAATTAAATGGTGTAAAAGAAGATTGGATTTTTGGCTTGTTGAGTTCGGAATGATTAACTATTATTTGTAGGTCAATATTGAATAACTATTTTTGGAAGTTGATTCTAAGGTTGCTTAGATCCTTCCTAGTAAAGCTTACATTTCATATACCTCCATATAATTATGAGATAGCACCAATGATTAGGGGTGGCCAATGGGTCGGGTCGGGTCTAAACGGGTCAGGTTCAATACGGGTCGAGTCAAAAGATTCTGAATCCAAACCCGACCTATTATCTAAATAGATCAGGTTTTAAAATCCAAACTCAACTTAATTAATAAACAGGTCACCTGATCCAACCTGTTTACAATTTATTTATAATCTATTTAAAAAATAAAATTCAACCCATTTATAATCTATTAAAAAAATAATAAAAATCTATTTATCTTCTTCGTGGCTCTACCCTTGTCAGCCACCGCATCTCCTCCTAGCTGCCCCTTTGCCTTGGCCCAGCTAGCCACGCTCTCACTCCTCCTCCCGATCGAAGCTCTCAATCGCCTCTCGGCCTTCGGCTCTGGCTGCTCTGCATTTGAAGTGGTTGTATGAGTCATCGCTTGAGGGGGTGTCGGGGAAGGTGGTGATCGGGTGATAGCAGTGCCGCATAACCAAGAGAGTGCCGCGAAAGGTATGATGGTCCGTCCATCGGATCAGATCTCCATCGTCGACAGTAGAAAGGAGGCCAGGGCCCTGAAGCGCCACCGCGAGGAGGAAGAATAGACGGAGGAAGGCCATCGTCGCCATAGAATTGAGTTCTCAAATGGGAGCAGCCAGTCGGAGTAAGCAGCAGAGCGAGTGGTGGAGGGGACGACGCTGCGGGGGTGACGGCGTGGAGGACCCTCCGATGCTGCGGGGCGACGGCGTGGAAGAGCAGCGAGATTTAGGCTTTAGGGCTTTTTGGGGAAGGAGATGAGGAAAAGATGAAGTGGCATAATGGGTTTAGGGCTTTTAAGTTTAACTTTTAACCGGCGCATGGTCCCGTGGATCACAGCATGGATAAAACTTAAATTCAAATGGGCCACTCAAAACTTTGCCACGAGCCCATATTGTAAATATTTTAAATAAAATTATAAACTAGTTAAACAGGTTGGTAGGTTGAGAAATTTAAATCCAAACCAACCTATTTAATAAATAGATTAAACAGGTCGATCCATTTATGACCTGAATCCGTTTAAGCCAAATCCAAATCTGTTTAAAGCGGATCGAATGTGGGTTGAATCAATGGGTCGGATCATATTTGGCCACCCCTACTAATGATTTGTTGAGTAGAAATATTTTGCTCATGTAAAGTCCCTATAAACTGCTTATCTTCTATGGTGATCTTTATATATGCTCAGAGAAAATGAGTTTGCAATGCGCTATGAATGAGCACATGATTATGACTATCATGAAGTATTATGACCTCCCACTTGCCAACTTCATTTTTTTTCTAATACACATTTTACTTCATATTCAGTGTGAATGCTCTATCTTTTCTTGCATAACGTTATGCGTACTGCACAATCTTATTCATCAACTGGCATATTGATCTTAGGCTTAAATATCCCTTCTTTACAACACGTAAATTCTTGTCTGGTGCTTTTCTTACCCTTGGAGGATTGATAAGATGATCCCTTTTGAATACTAAATTCTTTGTTATATGTATATTGATTGTAGACTTCCATTACTTCTTCTTGAGTATTGAAGATTATGTTAGATGTATACCCTAGAAGTCAATCAGACTGACACATTAATTCTTTGTAGAATATAATTTATACTTGATCTAATTAATTAAGATAGTTAATTTTATTTATATAATGTATGTGTCCATAAATTATCTAAAAATTAATAAGATGATGCACATATTCTCAAGAGTTGAGAATTTGAGGTATATGTCATTGATAGTTAATTCTTAAATTACTCTCGATTGATGGATTCTCATGAAGATGATGATTAATCCTATTATATTGATGTACGGATTACTTCTTTTTGAATAGATGAGTCTCGAGTCTACGATGTTGGGATACTGAAGTGAGAGTACTGGTGTTTGTTAGAGAACAAAGATATTGAGCATGACCAATACAAGAAGTCACTTGGATGTCTACTCACTCGTTAGTGATTTTTCGATGTTGTAGTGGTGTAATTAGTTCTTTGACCTATGGTGCCTCGGCTATTCACAGTGGGATTGCTGTAGTTTGACTGCATAAATATTTGATCTCCTAGTCATTTAGATTCTTGTGGTGTATGTTGGCTGTAGTAAGTTCGTTATAGAAGTAGGATGTATACTTAGATGGGATATATCAACCTTAGTAGAAAAAGAGAAGTTCTATATGATTTATGAGACTGAGTTCAGAAGACCTTGGCCAGGACAGAGTGAATAATGAAAAATATTTCATAATTTTCATATAAGAACTTAAGTCGAATAAATCTTACATATGATAGATGATAGGATTTGATAAATTTTTATAATTTCTATCTTATCAGAACTCACAATAGAAGAATTGAATCACACGGTAACTACACCTAAAGGTTCATTCTTTTATTCTGTTAGATTATTACTACATGCTGCTAAGCATCACTGATGGATTGTGAGATCATAGAGAATTATTTTGATGATCAATAATTCTTAATTGATGAGTTAAAATTATTCTAATTCATTGAAAAAATTTTAATGATATTTTAATAGAGATCAAAATATATCTTACTATCAGACAGAATAGAATCTATGGGATCCCACTCAAAAGAGATACTGACTGATCAGCTTATTGAATTACAATTTTGAATCACAAAAGGATTCAATTATCAATTTGATTAATGATTAGATGAATATGTAAAAATTACATGAAGAACTTGCTAAGAGTTAGCAAGTTATAGAAGAACTTAATTGTAATTATCACTAGATTATTTGATTTGATTAAATAAGTGGGGTTGAGTTTGAGTCAAATTAAATTTAGATTTAATTTGATTGGACTTAGACTGAGTTTGAATCAGATTGGGTTTCATAAGTTCGAAAGAATTTGGACTCAATAAGTACTTGATTTATTATGAAACCTAAATCAGTTTAGATTTGAACTCAAACCAAATTGAGATCTTATCTATAAAGAAATTTAACCTATAGAAGGACTCTCTTTGAGATACGGCATCTCATATTGGACTATGCCTCATGGGAATTAGCATGGAATAGGTAGCGCACAAAAAGGTGGTGCCTCATGAGATGAGGCGTGGCTTATCTCCTAGAGTCTTAGCTCTTTTGGACTCTTATCCCTTAAAACCCTAAGAGAGATTTAATAGTGGGTGCCTCCTGATAAAAGAGATTGGCAGATAGATAGGTGTGAGAGATGCTTAATGCACAAGAGAATAGGGGTGTAGGGTTTAGGTTGTTAGATGCCAAAACCCTCTCCCTCTTTCTCTTCCACACATCCAATTATTGGATGCCCTCTTCCTCTCCTTGCTCTACCTATTCCATGCTATCTTCTCTCTTCTTTGTGTGGGATGTCCAAGGGTTGGTCATTTTCATCTCCTTCTCCTTCAGATTCAGGCCAAGAGTTGGATGAAAGGAAGAAAGAAATTTGATCTCTTGTCTCCTTCTCTAGATCTTCTTCTTTTTTCTTAAGAAGAAAAGAAAAAATAAATCAAATATTAGATCCGATTTCTTGCTCCTCCTACAGATCTCTTTGGTTCCCTTGAGAAGAGAATCCAAAGGAAGAAAAGATTCGACAATCCAAGGAGCAATCTCTGCAAGGGAGCTAGCATCTCGATGAGATTGGGATCTTCTGATCAGATTAGCCTCGAGTAGATACCTATAGAGGACGGACACTTGTGTAGCTTCAACGGATCTCGAAGATATTCATGGATCATCAGATCATGGTGAAGAGCTACCCCATAAAGATAAAATTATATTTTATTTTGCGTAGATCTTAATCTTGTACATATGATGATGCCTAATTTTATGTTGAGATGTGATCTCTATGCATGCTAGAATAGATTAGATCTAATTAAAGATAAATTTAACATCATTCTGATATAAACTTTCTCTGACATAACAGTGAAACATTATGTTGTATGGTTGTCCTAGAATGATGTTGAAAATAGCTTTTAAAATTTTCTTCCGCTATGTAATTAGTTTTAAAATTTTGCATGCATAATGGAAGCCATATGATGAATTTTCTAACAATAGTATCAGAGCCATCTCATTATTATAAGATTAAGATCTAGATTTCAGATCTGAAAATCATTTTCAAATATAAAATTATGAATGCTTAAGGAAAAAGATGAATTTCAAGATCTGAAAATCTATTTTCATGATCTAAAAATCTGAATGGTTGAAACTCATGCGATGTATTTCTAATCTGAAATTATTTTAGATCTAAAATTCAGATTATTTGATGTTCATGCGTTGTTTTCAAGATCTGAAAATTTATTTTCAGAACTGAAGATCTGATTTCTTATGTTCATACATCTAAAATTCTATATCTAATCTTTATGTGCTTTGAATTTTATTAGATCTGAATTTTATCTTTATTATATGTTCATGCATGAGATGATGTTCATGGATAGAGATTCATCTTGATGTGATCTATGATGATATGGATGTTTTCAAATTAAAATAATTTGATTGAATATAAGATAAGATTTTATAAGTCAATCTAAAATCATCCTGACATAAGGTTATCTTGACATAACGAAACTCGTTATGTGGTATGGTTGTCCTAGGATGAAAAGAGATTGATACGTCAAACATTATAAGAAATTTAGCATGAACATAAGGATTATATGATAGTCATGTGAGTATTTTTTATGGATACATGTAGTGATCTCCATGAATCACTACAAACCCTTGGAGTAGAGTTGTATCATAAATACATATCTAATTGGTTTGCAATTTTGCAAGCTGTGGTGGTGGAAACCAATGGACTGAACCAATTTAAAACTGATTGATCGATTGATGTCTAAGGTAAGTGATAGAATGGTAGTTACTTAATCAGAACTATTGCTTCTGCATAGGGAGCCTCCCACCAATTTTGAATTTATCTGACCAATTTAGTCGATTAAGTTTCTTTGGATGTCTAGTGTTGAGTTTACTACACATGTTGCAATTGCATCTTGATTCTGATCTTGGTGAACTAAGTCAGGATCTCTCAAGTAGATCTATGGTAATTATATATTTACATTGGATGTAAATAAATAATTAAAATCAAAGAGATCTAAATTAAATCTCCTCGCATATATTAAGTCGAGCGGTCTTCCATCATTGCAAATATGCAGACTCTTTCTGGTATTAATTATTTTTGACCGGATACAGTGGTTCAATTGCATCAGAAAGATACAACCATTCTATTTAGCATGAGATACTGTGGGGTGGAGATGGGATTGAGCTCAATAACTGTTAGGTGAGGGTTCTAATGATAACTTCACTTTCGCAAGAATGGTGGGTCTGACTTAACTAAAGAATGAAGTCAATAACTGTTAGATATAGTTTTAGGACTTAGAGATCAATAATTACTATAATTTGCTTGAGAAATATTGGATAAAAATTTTCACTCATTGATTTATGTGTCATCAATAACTATTAGATGAGATATATGTAGATCAGTGGGACCGCAATATCCACTTGAAACCCTAATCGTGAAGTCTCTCTACTTGAGTGTAAGAGATTCAAAAAAATAGTAGAAGGCATATTGTTTAAAACATCCTAAAACAATTTTAAAATAAGTACGAATATCTATTGAGAATTTTTGCTCTCTGAAAGAATAAGATATTGGCTTCTAATCCTCTAGCTCATCAACCAATTAATTAACCGAATAAGTTATAAAGACTGGCTCAGAAATAAAAATAATTTAAGTTCTAAAAGTTAAGCTAATTTCATAATCAAGATATTCCTATCTTACCAAACCATCTGACAATTGACAGAGAGCAATCAATTCATGATTATTGTTTAACATGATTAAGGATTTAGATGAGCTTGAGAAGCTCAACCATGCATAAGAAATTATGTATAGATTTGATCCTACAATCTCTAAACTACTATATGAATTAGATCAATTGCACCTTGGTTTAATTATTGAACATGTTGTTGACTACTGACGGAACCTCGAAGAGTTCAAGGATAGGGTTCTCACTGTAGAGTGGGCTTCTACTTCCAATTGAAGGTCTACTTGGAAGAAGAAGAAGTTCGTAAAGAAACATAAGTCCGAGAGCAAGTCAAACAAGGAAGTTTCTAAGAAGGCTGCTGACTCTGTGATATTGATAGTTGTTAAAAGGAACTGTCCTATATATCTGGAGAGCTTAAAGAAAGAAAAGGAACATTCTTTAGAAGGCGTGTTCGATCTGCTTGATATTGATATCTGAGCAGATAGTGAGTGTTGTAAGATCTGAGAGATCCAGAGATGAGATGAATTCGAAGTATAAGTAGTACCTCAGGTTTGGTCATATTGCAGAAGATAGAATAAACAAATTAGAATGGCATGAGCTTTAAGGCTCATCGACTCTCAAGTCATCTTCGGTTTATGAATTCTGTCTTCAAAGAAAGATGGTCAAACTATCCTTTGTAGGATAGAGGGTGAGGACTATTGAGATATTTATCTTGGTACACACTGATATGTGTAGTATATTTGATATGCAAGCTAGGAATGATTATCTTTACTTCATTGCTTTTATTGATAACTTTTTTTGGTATAGATACATGTGTGTTATACAAATCTGAAGCTTTTGAAAAGTTTAAATAATTCAAATATGAGGTAAAGAAATAAATTAGAAATTTTAAGATTCTTCGATGAGATCGAGGAGATGTATACCTTAGTGAGAGTTTCTAATCCATCTCAAAAAAAATGACATTGCCACACAATAGACTCTTCCTGGTGCACCTCAATTCAATAGGATGTTGGAGAGGAAGAAAGGGATCCTATTTGATATGATCCAATCCATGATGAACATCACTGATATTTCTTTATTCTTTAAGAATAAGCTTTACTATTGAATAGTTTCTCTAAGTCTATTCCTATTATGCTATATGAGATGTGGCATGGTAAGGATATCCAGCTCATATTAAGCTATAACAGGCGGACAAGTTAAATGTTAGATCATGTGAGCTCGTTTTTAAGGTATCTTAAATAGTTTAGGAGATATTACTTTTACTTCCCAGAGGATTACAATATGATTGTGACCCGACATGCTATATTTTTGGAGAAATAGTTTATCGAAGGTGGAGATAGTGGGAGAAAAATTGAGCTCAAAAAAAAATCTCTAAAGAGTAATGAGTCATAGAACCTATTCATATTGAGGCAGTACAGTAGTATCTCATCCACCTCGTAGGTCGAGTAGAATCTCTCATCCTATTGAAAGATATTTAGATATTCTAATAGAGGATGTAGAAAAAAATTTCTCATTGGAGATAGAGAACATAGAGATGATCCTAAAAATTACTATGAGACGATGTCAGACATTAATTCTAAGAAGTGGTTAAATACAATAAAGTCAAAAATTGACTCGATGTATCCCAACTAAATTTGATGCTTAGTGGATTCACTAGCAGGTATAGTACCTATTGGATTCAAATAAATCTATAAAAGAAAAGATGGAAAGATAGAGACTTTTTAAGCAAGCATCTTAGAATTGGAATATTCAATGTGATCAAATGGTTTGATCACGTGGAGGAAATATGTGTTTCTAAAAAGGTCAATAGGAGTACTGTCATGTTTCTCGTATTATATATAGATGACATCCTCTTGATTAAGAATTCTGTTTCTATATTGATTTCGGTTAAAATTTGATTATCTAAAAATATTCTCCATGAAAGACCTTTGGGAAGCATCCTATAAAAATTTATAAGATAGATATAGGTCTATGAAATAGATCTAAGAGGATGTTAGATCTTTCACAAAAGATGTATATAGAGGAGGTGCTGAAGGAGTTCAACATGAAAAACTTTAAGAAATGTTTCTATCCTTTAGGCATGAGATTGATATCTCCAAGAAGATATGTCCCAACGCATCAAATGAGCCAGATCCCTTATACTTTAGCTATAGGGTGCCTCATGTATGTCATACTATATACACAGATTGATATAACTATTGCTGTGAGTGTCACAAGTAAATATCTGTTAAATCCAGATTGAGGGTACTGATAGCTGTGAAAATATTTTTAAGTACTTAAGAAGTACTTAGGATATGTTCATGATCTTTAAAGAAAAAAGTTGAGGATATAAAGATTCATAGATTCAAACTTTATGTCTGATGTTAATAATAGAGAGTCTCTACATCAGGATGTGTTTATTTATACAATGAAGATTTGGTAGATTGAAAGAGTTCCAAATAACTGATCATTATAAATTTTAGAAGCCATGTATATCGCTGATTATGAGGTAACTAGGGAAGCTTTTTGGTTAAAAAGAATTTATTACAAAACTGAATGTAATGTTATTAGATGGCACAACACTGTACTGCGCCAATATAGGCGCCATAGCTCTAGCTAAACAGCTTAGATCTCATCAGAATTTCTAGCACATAAGAGTGATATTTTAATTATTCGTGACTATTTCAAGAAGTAAGACTTTAAGAATCAAAGTAGATCCCACGAAAATGTGGCGGGCTTACTGACAAAACCATCTAGCCAACAGAGGATCAAAGTACATCTTGAGAAGATAGGGCATAGGTCTATGATAGATTAGCTTTAGTGCAAGTAGGAGATTGTTAGATGTATACCCTAGAAGTCAATCAGACTGATACATTAATTCTTTCTAGGATATAATTTCATACTTGACCTAATTAATTAGGATAGTTAATTTTATTCATATAGTGTATATGTCTATGAATCGTCCAGAGAATTAATAAGATAATGATACATATTCTCAAGAGTTGAGAATTTGAGTCATATATCATTCGTGGTTAATTTTAATTATTTTCGATCGATGGATCACTGCAGAGATGATGATTGATCTGGTTAGATTGATGCGCGGATTATTTTTCTTTGATTAGATGAGTTTCAAATCTATAGTGTGAAAATATTGAAGCGAGAGTACAGATATTTGCTAAAGAATAAAGATATCAAGCGTGATCAATATGAGAAGTCACTTGGATATCTACTCACTTGTCAGTGATTTTCTCGATGCTATAGTGGTCTGACTAATTCTTTGACTTATGATGCCTCGACTATTCACAACAGGGTTGCTGTAGCTTGACTGCGCAAATACTTAGTCTCCTAGTTATTTGGATCTTTGCAGTATATGTTGGCTGCAGTAGATTTGTTATAAGAGTAAGATGTGCACTTAGATGAGATTTATCGATCTTAGTAGAAAAGAAGAAGTTTTATATGATTTATGAGACTGAGTTCAGAAGATCTTGATCAGGATAAAATGAATGATGAAAAATATTTTATAATTTTATATAAAATTTAAGTCTAATAAATCTTACATATGACAAATAATGAGATTTGACAAATTTTCATAACCTTCATCTTGTCGGGACTCACGATAGAAGAACCAAATCACACGGTAACTACATCTAGAGGTTCATTTCTTCTATTCTATTAGGTTACTACTATATGTTGCGAGGCATCACCAGTAGATTGTGAGATCATAGAGAATTATTTTGATAATCAATAATTCTCAATTGATGAGTTGAAATTATTCTAATCCATTGAAGAAATTTCAATAATATTTTAATGGAGATAAAATATATCTCACTATCAAATAGAATAGAACGTATGGGGTTACACTCAAAAGAGATCTTGACTGATCGGATTGTTGAATTATGATTTCGAATTGCAAAAGGATTCAATTATCAATTTGATTGATGATTAGATGAATATGTAAAAATTACATGAAGAACTTGTCGAGAGTTAGTAAATTATAGAAGGACTTAATTATAATTATTACTAAATTATTTAATTTGATCAAATAATTGGAGTTGAGATCGAGTCAAATTAAATTGGATTTTAATTTGATTGGACTTAGACTGAGTTTGAGTCAGATTGGATTTCATAAGTCCAAAAGAGTTTGGACTCAATAAGTACTTGACTTATTATGAAACCTAAACCAATTTAGATTTAGACTCAAACTAAATTGAGATATTATCTATAAAAATTTAACCTACAAAAGGACTCTCTTTGAGAGATGGTGCTTCATATGGGACCACGCCTCATGGGAATTAGCGTCGAATATGGAGCACACAAAAGGATGGCTCCTCATGAGATGAGGCATGGCTTATCTCCTAGAGTCCTAGCCCTTTTGGACTCTCATCCCTTAAAACCATAAGGTGTGAGATCTAATAGTGGGCACCTCCTAATAAGAAGAGATTGGCAGATAGATAGGTGTGAGAGATGCTCAATGCACAAGAGAAATAGGGGCATGGGTTTGGTTGTTAGATGCCAAAACCTCTCCCTCTTTCTCTTCCATATGTCCAAGTGTTGGACGTCCTCTTCTTCTCTCTTCTCTACCTATTCCATGCTATCTTCTCTCTTCTTTGTATGGAATATCCAAGGGTTGGTCATCTTATTTTCTTCTCCTTCAAATTCAATCCAAGAGTTGGATGAAAAAAGAAAAGAGATTTGATCTCTTGTCTCCTTCTCTAGATCTTCTTTTCTCCTAAAAAGAAAAGAAAAAAAGAAATCAGATTTGATTTGATTTCTTGCTCTTTTTGCAGATCTTTTTGATTTTCTCGAGAAGAGAATCAAAAGGAAGAAAAGATTCGACAATCTAAAGAGCGATCTCTGTAAGGGAGCTAGTATCTAGGTGAGATTGGGATCTCCTAATCAGATCAGTCTCGAGTGGATACCTATAGAGGTCGGACATTTATGCAGCTTTAACAAATCTTGAAGTATCCATGGATCATCGGATCGTGGTGAAGATCTATCCGTATAAAGGTAAAATCAGATTTTATTTCTGCATAGATCTTAATCTTGTGCATATGATGATGCCTGATTTTATATTGAGATATGATCTATATGCATGCTAGATAAGATTAGATCCAATTAAAGATTAATATTAATATCATTTTGATACAAGATTGTCCTGACATAATAATGAAGTGTTATGTTATATGATTGTCCTAGAATGATATTAAAATTATTTTAAAATTTTTTTCACTGTATAATTAGTTTTGAAATTACTATATATATAACGGAAGCTATGTGATGGATTTTCTAATAGTGGCATCAGGGCCATCTCATTATTACAAGATTAAGGTCTAGATTTCAGATCGAAAATTATTTCAAAATAAATTATGAATGCATAAGGAAGGAGATGGATTTTAAGATCTGAAAATCTATTTCATATTCTAAAAATCTGAATGGTTGAAACTCATGTGATGGATTTCATGATTTGAAAATTTATTTTAGATATGAAATTCAGATTATTTGACATTCATGCATTATTTCAAGTTCTAAAAATTTATTTTTAGATCTAAAAATCTAATTTCTTATGTTCATATATCTAAAATTCTATATCTAATCTTCGTATGATCTAAATTTTATTAGATTTCAATTTTATCTTTATTATATGTTCATGCATGAGATGATGTTCATAGATAGAGATTCATCTTAATGTGATTTGTGATAATATGGATGTTTCAAATTAAAGTAATTTGATTGAACATAAGATAAGATTTATAAGTCAATCTAAAATCATCCTGACATAAGGTTGTCCTAATATAATGAGGCTCATTATATAGTATATTTGTCCTAAGATGAAAAGAGATTGGTATGTAAAACATCATAAAAATTAGCATGAATATAAAGACTATATGATAGCCATACGAGTGTTTTCATGGATACATATAGTGATCTCCATGAATCACTACAAATCCTTGGAGTAGGATTGTATCATAAATACATATCTAATTGATTTGTAATTTTGCAATCTGTGGTGGCAGAAACCAATGGGCTAAAATAATTTGAAGCTGATTGATCGATTGGTGTCTAAGATAGGTGATAGAATAGTGGTTATTTAATTAGGATCGTTACTTATGCATAGAGAGCCTCCTATCAATCTAGAACTTATCTGATCCATTTGATCGATTAAATTCTTTTAGGTGCCTAGTGTTGAGTTCACTATACATGTTACAATTGCACCTTGATTCCGATCTTGGTGAACCAAGTTAGGATCTCTTAAGTAGATCCATGATAATTGTGGATTTATATCGGATGCAAATAAATAATTAAAATCAAAGAGATCTAAATTAAATCTCCTTGCATATATTAAGTCGAGTGATCTTCCACCATTGTAGATGTATGGGCCTTTCTTAGTGTTGATTGTTCTCGACTGGATACAGTGGTTCCGTTGCATCAGAAAGATGCAACTACTCTATTTAGCATGAGATGCTGCAGGGTGGAGATGGGGTTAGGCCCAATAACTATCGGGTGATGGTCCAAATAATGACTTCATTTTCACAAGAACGGTAGGTCTGACTTAACTAAGGAATGGGGTCAATAACTATTAGGTAAGGTTTCAAGACTTAAAGATCGATAACTATTATAATTTGCTTAAGAAGCATTGGATAAGAGTTGTCCACTCATTGATTTACGTGTCATCAATAACTATTAGATGAGGTGTGCGTAGATCAATGAAACTGTAGTATCCATTTGAAATCCTAATCACAAAAGATTTTTGTCTCTCTACCTACGGAGTGTAAGAGATTCAAAAAATAATGGAAGGTATATTTATTTAAAAGATCTTAGAATAAATTTAAAATAACTACGAATATCTAACGAGAATTTTTACTCTCTGAAAGAATAAGATATCGACTTCCAATCCTCTAGCTCATCAACAATTGATTAACCGAGCAAATTATAAAGACTGGCTTAAGAACCAAAAATAGTTTTAAGTTCTAAAAAGTTAAACTAATTTCATGATCAGGATATCTCTATGTTACCAAACTATTCGACAATTGACAAAGAACAATCAGTTTATGATCATTGTTTAACAATGATTAAGAATTTGGATGAGCTTGAGAAGTACGACCATGAACAAGAAATTACGAATGCATTTGATTCTGCAATCCCTTACTAATTCATATGGATAGTTTATAGTAAGCTACTACATGAATTAGATCGATTGCACTTTGGTTAAATTGTTGAATATGTTGGTGACTACCGATGGGACCTTGAAGAGTTCAAAAGACAGGGTTCTTACAGTGGAGTGGGTTTCTACTTCCAAGAGAAAATCCACTTAGAATAAAAAGAAGTCCATGAAGAAACATAAGTCCGAGAGCAAGTCAGAGAAGAGAGCTTCTAAGAAGGCTGCTGACTCTATGATATTGACAGCCATTAAAAGGAACTACCCTGTATATCTAGAGAGTCTTAAGAAAAAAAAAGGGGACATACCTTCAGAAGGTATGTTCGATCTGTTCGATATTGATATTTGAGTAGATAGTGAGTACCATAAGATTTGAGAGATCCAAAGATGAAATGAATCCGAAGTATAAGTGGTACCTCAAGTTTGATCATATTGTAGAGGGCAGAATAAACAATTGGAATAGTATGGGCTTTAAGGCTCATCGACTCTCAAGTCATCACCGGTTTGTGAATTCTATCTTCAAGAAAAGATGGTCAAACTATCTTTTATAGGACACAGGGTGAGGACCACTGAGATACTTGTCTTAGTACACACTGATATGTGTAGCCTATTTGACCAATAGATCCTCAGATACTTTGTCCTCTAATGAAGTAATAATAGGTAAGATGTAACTTGCACTCAAAAAACGGAGAATAAAAGATTTCAATGACTGACGAGATGAAGAGAGAGGAAGGAGGTATCTTGGATAGATGGTTTCGATGAGAGAGATAAGTAGGAGAGGGAGAGAGATGAGAGGATGGACCACGGTTCTTGTGAGAGAAAGAGGGAGAGAGAGTTTCAGAAGGAGACAGAGAGCTTGAATAGTTGTATCGATGAGAGAGAGGATGAGAAAGAGAATGAGAGGGTTTGTGCCAGCGAGAGAGAAAATGAGAGGTATTATGCCGGTGAGAGAGAGAATGAAAGAAGTTTGTGCTGAAGAAAGAGAGAATGAGATGTGTTTGCGTCGATGAGAGAGAGGAAGAGAAGTTTTTGTCGGTGAGAGAGAGGGAGAGAGAGAATATCTGGTGTTTAGCCGATGAGAGAGAGGGAAGAATGCCATTTGAAAGAGAGCTTAGACTTTTCATGTCCCATCTTATATATATATATATATATATGTATGTATTATATTTGTTTTCAAACAACCCCTCATCCAGACAAAAAGTTTACTGACTTGAGAGTTTATCCCTTTTGTCCCATTCCCATTAAGACATAGGTTTCCCTTTTTTTTTTTTTAATTTTCAAATGCCACCTCATCCTAATAAAGGTTAATACAATCCCATTTTCATCAATAAATATATATATTTTTTAAACAAAGCTCTATCAGCTAAACAGCCATGGGGCCCCCTCCATTAGCTAAAATTGAGTGCATCCAAATCTGCACTGATCCAAGGATTGGGGAGTTGACTGGATTTGAGCTCATATCTGATCGACCAGAGCCTACTCTTTCCCTCTCTCTTTATGTATATACGAGTAGACTTCGATAAAATCAACTGGATTTAAATTCAGATTCAGTCAGATCAAACTGGACAATAGGGGTTCTACATCGATAATCTAAGCCATTGGATGTAATTTACTACCTTAAACTTCTTACACATCAAAATCATATGATTTGAAGACTCTGGCCTATATATCAAGTTATCAAAAAATATATCTAATTTAATTTTATTTAGGCTGTATAATTTTTGACTATTTAATATATATGATAGGGTTCTTCAAATCATATGATTTTGTATGTAAATAGTTTTAAGATAGTGGATCACATCCAATGGCTTGGATTATCGATGTAAGATCCTCATTATAGAATTTGACTTGATCAAATCTGAGTTCAAATTTTGTTGACCTTATTCTATTTTGGCATGCTCGCTCTCTCTCCCCCTCTCTCTCTCTCTTATATATATATATATATATATATATTGGTGGTTTACTCTAATATTTCTCATATCTTGATGAGATCTCTATATATTCTGACTTGTCATAATTCCAAAATGGTAGTGTTGCTATGCCTCTTCGACTAGGTAATGCGGTGGAGTAGCTGGACCGGATAACTTGAAACGAGTATCCTACTAGAGTCGACGACACCAAATCAAAACTTCGGTCATCTGCAAAGAAAATCCACACACCGAAGAACAAGGTGGAGGTTCTCCGGTGAGGGACCCTCCGATGCTTAAGTTAGTGGTAGTCGGAGAGGAAGAATAGTGGAAGAAAGATGGTGAGAATGAGATTCTCCAGTTGAGAAGAAGAAGAAATCCCCCTGCTTTTCCTTTTATCTCCCCTGTTGCAGGAGAGAGCCCACCAGATTGTTGGCGCCCATCCGTATTGGAGTAGTGGCTATCAGAGCTAGAGTAGTGGATGCCGCTGGAGTTAGAGTCATAGCTGTTAGATTCAAGGGAGTGGGTGTCAATAGGTTATCATGGGGTCTGCCACCCATATCTGGAAGGATCGTGGGTCTGCATAGCAGAATGCCGATCCAGCAAGATCCGTATGCCCGATGCTTCTAGGAGCATCCGATCTGGAGGACGGCTTATAGGGAGCTAGGGTGAAAACTATATAGGATCGATGGAAATCCGACGATGTAGACCGCATTGCTGATCTCGTATGATGATTGACTAGGTGCCGATGTCTGTGACCCTATTCAAATCATATAATGTTGCTCAAATCATGTGCTTTGAATCATCAGATCATGATCCCAAATGTCTACCACATCTTCAAAAATTGGACATGTCATCGGATGGATCAAATATAGTCTAACAGGTAGCAATTTGGTACAATATCAGCATCTAAAGCTAAAAGCGTGCGGCTTGTTACATGGGGAGGGACTACCGTCAAAACCTCTGGATCCATTATGGCTTGGAATTGCATTCTCTCCAGGAAATGAAAGGAATAAGTTTCTGGAGTGACTTAGTTTGGTAAACTCGTCTCCTTGTCTATTTCCAAACCCATTCAGTAACATAGAGAATAAAATGGCTACGGTTGCAGGCTATTGGAACATTAATATTGTCTTGGACCAAACCTCCCCATCCTAAGCTGACGCAATCATACAATCACAATATCTTAAGGCATGGAGGACTGATCCGCCCTACAGCCCAAACATTTGGGACATCACCTGGTCTCTTTAGAGGCAGAGACATAACAAAATCTACCTTTAACCAGCCTCCAATTGGGACAAGATATTCAAAATAACAATCCAGTGGTTGACTTCATGGAAGACAATTACCTCCTCTAAGCATGTCTCTGGTTTTGTGCTATTAGAATGTTGATTGAAACAAGCAATGCAATTTTCAAGTCTGTTACTTAACGAAGGAGTTGGGATTTTTTTCTCCTCCTTCTTTCTTAAAGAAAAAAAAGTTTCTGAAATAATTTTCAAGATTGAAACACTAAATCATCACATCAAGCAAGGGACAGATCAAAGTCAACCCTCCTCCAAATATCCATACTCTTCCAAAAGTTGTTGAAGGCAGGAATCCATCCAAGAATCATAGGTTATTTGGTACAACTGCAAAAGTCTTTACTTAATGAGTTAGCACTTTCAAGAAAGTAAGATTTCTTGGTTGTTGAACTAAAATAAGATCTTCTTGGTTGTTGAACTAAAATACCTAACCCTTTGTCACATTAACATAACCACCCTCTCCATGATTGTACTTTTATAGTAGAATTAAAATTGATTTGATAACTTAGGTTAAATAGTATGTCCATTATATGTATGTATTTATGTATGTGATGTAATGTAAAATGGTATATCACATGAAGGCAAACATGGCTGAAATCTTGCTGGCATTTAAAATCTACACCGCAATACTCCTAGTTAATTTGCTGACCCAAATTGGCTCCCACCATTTATACATTATACTTTCCCAATATCTAACAGACACTGGAGTATCTTATTAAGATTTTTTTTTTTAACAAAAACAATCCAACAGGTGTGTGGTCTCCACAATCTGTTATAACAATTAAACAATGAAGAATAGGCCAGATCCCTCAACCCACTTGCCACCTAGCCTCATTATCTGGGCTCATTTCTCAGTATCCTTTATTTCTTCTAGGATTCCTTGATTCTTTCCACTCCCCATATTGGATGTAATGTCACAGAAGGTTAAGAGAACCCAATAAATATAATGATTAACAAGATTAAACATTAATTAAGCAAAATAATATTTATAATCATCTATTAGTCCAGATCTTTGACTGAAATATTTCTCATTCTCCCTTATAGTCCTCTCCAATTAGTCAGCAATTGGATTATTCTTATTCCCCAGATTAGTATTTCATTCCAACCCTTTACCACAATCTAAGCAAATATCCACCTTTGTTTAATCTCAATTATCTTTTCTTACTTCCCATTAGCCAATCAAAAGTTAACATGAAAATTATGTATTTGTCCATTGTTAGTGCTTTCAAGTTTTAACCTCTCAATATTCCATTCTAATCCTCGAGTCTGGATTTATTTTTAATTTCCATCCTGCTTATTTCTTTGCTCTTTTATAATTGTTGTCCCCCTAAAAAGTTCTAATTTAGTACATAAAATTAGAAGATTTTAAATAAATACCAATTAATTAATTAAGCTCCATAAGACAATAACTAACTCAAAATAAACAAAACCATTTTAAGCCTAGGAAATATAAGTTACAAGAAACCCCTCGACAACCTAAGATTTCAGCAAAAGCCCTTGTCGCCGGAGGAAGTCTCGTTCACTGGCGGAATCCGGAAATGCCACAGCCGGCCGGTGCTGCCGACGAGATACTTCTTGCAAAGAAACTCCATGGCGAACGTCTTCTCGACCTTCCGATCGACGTCGTGGAGGAACACATCCGTCTCGCCCTCCCCCGGCGGCCCCTCGCCATGACCGCCGCCGAGAAGATCGCCGCCATCCGCCCCGGCGCCTCGTTGTAGTACCCCTTGGGGCGTCGATCATGATGAGATCCCACTCCCGATCGTAGATCTCGGCGGGGAGATCGGCGAGGGCCAGTCGGCAGCGGTGGTTGTTCTTGAGAGGCGCCGCCGCTGGCGGGAGGCAGGAGGGCTCGGATCGGTAGGTTTTGATCAGATCGTTGGCGTCGGCAAGGCGGGTGCGGTAGCGGACGGTGTGGGCGCGGAGGGCGGGGAGTCCTTGGTGACGGATCGGAACCAGACGGGGTCTTCTTCGAGGAAGACGGTGGTGCCGCCGGCGTTGAAGGCGGACCACATGAGGGAGTCGTGGCCAAGGCCGAAGACGAGGAAGTTGGAGGGGCCGCGGCGGCGGAGGACGTCGAAGGAGATGCGGATCTCGGCGCGGGACTGCTGGGGGACGGTTCTGGTGGTGGCGTAGTGGAGGAGCGCCGCCGCGAGATCCACCGAGGTGGGGGAGGAGGAGGAGGAGGAGTAGGCGGAGGAGCAGACGAGGAAGCGGTCGCCGGCGCGGACGAAGCTGGAGACGAGTAAGGCACCCGCCAAAAGCGCCGCCGCTGCGGCGGCGACGAGTAGGGGTTTCTCCGACAGCGCCCGCATCGCTTCGTTCTCCTCCTCTTCGCCGATTTCTTTCGCTTTCCTCGGCTCCAAGCTATATCTGGTATGGCTTCTCTCTTTTCTCCTCCGTTGTTTTTAAAAGCTCACATGGACGGGTTTGGGATGTCCGTACGAGCGTGTCCGTACGCTGTCACGTCTTAATTTCTGAGTGACGAGAATGCCCCTCGACATGAGTGGGATGTGACGTGTTCGGCAGTTCAGGTTACCACATAATCTCCAATGCAGGATATCCCATGCCATAACCATGCCTATTGGAATATCCTGGAGTTTGCTAATGGTGTAACTTGGGACGAGGTACATGGTTTGCTTGGGGATACCTATTTATACTTTATTAAAAAATTTTATTGCTCATCATTTATATAAATATTATTAATTTTGAAATATATGTTCTTCATGTTCTATTTTCTTGATAGAAGAGTCAAGCTATGACAGTTGTAGTAGCTATCTCAGAATATAATATTTATAGCAATGTGAAGAGAAAGAACAACTGCATGTGAGGATTTAGTGATTTAAAAATGCGGAGGCGCATCACATATGTGGATCGGATATCCAATGGACTCGTAAAAGATATATGTATTTGCTACAAATAAATATGAGTATCATTTAAATGTAGGTAACACTTTCTTTAAACAAACCACCAATACATCTTTATTATTTCAAAATAACAAGCTATCTTTAAATGAAAAACATAAATGAAACAAATGTTCTAGTGTGATGATAATTAAAAGTTACTGAAAATTCAGCCTTTGTGATTTATAGTATGTAACTAAACTCAAAATTGGAATTAAAAATCTAAGCCCAGCAATGACTGTGAAAAGATCATGAGAATATCCAAATCTATACAGGTTTAAATAATAAAATTTCCTAATCTTGCGATAGTTATGAATTAAGAGTTGTTTTTGTAGAAAACTAAAAATGTGGATGTAGAAATAAGTTTGAGGAATGCTTGGATAATCATAAATTTTTTGCAATAGCTAGAAATTTTTTTAATTTTTTCAAGGACAATTGTTACAGTACTATACTTGTAAAAAATTAAACCTACGGACCATATGCTGCTATTTGTTTCTTACCTCTGATTAATAGTTTTTGTTTGTTGGAAATTATACAATAATAGTTTATTTATTTAAGTTCTATTAAGTGTTCTATGTTTTTAATTTGTTGGTCATGGAGTTTTAGTATTCCATATATATCTCCAATTTTTATTCATATCAGTTAAGATAATTATGGATATAATTTTTCTTATACAACTGACGTGTGTATTCACATCTACATTCCTCAAACAAAATCATATATCAACAATTTTTTAAAATAGTTATTTATCAAAAAATAATTCTTAAAATAGTTGTCTACTGCTTAGATGGTATGCTAGGTAAATTTGGTTTGGACTATAAGAAGGACATTTTGGATTCTACCAAAGAAAAAAGAAAAAAAAAAAAAAAAAAAGGACATTTTGGAAAGCTGTGCATGGGGATCGGGGATTGGCGAGTGGGGCCAAGTGGTCGTTGATGAATGGCCATGAGCAGATCCAGAAATTTGAATAGACGGATAAGATGACAACACAGGTTCTGACACCGTATTCAGTACCAGATGTCGGAAGCCAGTCTCGGGAAACGTGTCCACCGATAATTGTCGGAGGCGGAAGGAGGGATTGAAAGGGGTTCCGCCATTCAGGTTGTATCTTTTGCGCAAAAGAATGATTGTTCTTCTTTCAGGAGCCTGACCGTCTGATGATGCTTGGAGCTTTGAGATTGGTGCAAATAGTTTAACAGACATGCAATGGAGGAGCGGATCTCATACATAGCATTTCATCCATTTTGAATTTTTTTCACATCCAATCTGACCGTGCTCCCCCTATGGAGAGGAAAGGAGAACCGGCGTTCTTCATCCACCCCCTCCATGCTCGCCATCATCCATCCTGAAAAGGCCAGATTAAAAAAAAAAATTGGGATATACCGACTGTTCCTGACGTCGACTGATCGAGATACCGACTTACCAACGGATCCCGACGCCGACTCACTAACGCCGACTCTCCGACACCGACGAACCGGCACCAACTCCTCGGCAGCTCCTAGCACCGACCCATCCTCGAGATGGACCGACCGACTTTGTCCGACTGATAACGGACGATGCTGACAGCGGCTGCCGATGATGTCCGACCGAAACGTGTCGGCCCAACTGGCCAACGCCGATCCTACCGCCCGAAAGCCGACTCCATGCCGGGTGGGACATCACCGACTCCCCATCGGATTGAACGACTAACGCCCGACTTCTACAGATCCTCCGGACGCCGACCGTGCTCTGAAGTCGCCATCCGACAGCCAAGTCCCGACGTATAGTCGGCCAGCCCTTTCAAGAATGCCGGACGACCGGCATGGGCTGCAGTCCTGTCAGGGACATGTTGTACGACCGCCAGAGGGCGTTGCCCTGTCAGGGACCTGGGGCGCTGTCCTGCCAAGGACGCATTAATTCCTAGGACCTGTCAGCCCGTCAACGACATGACAACCCCCGGAGATGTGACAACTCCCGACGATTTGACAACTCTACAGTTGTCTACATCACTGACGGCGGGGCCATACCGTCTCCTACTATAAACGGGGTAAGGCAACAGTTCGAGGTAAGCTAAGCTGAGCAAACCCACCAATCTCCCGGTGGCTCGTCACCGCTGAGTCTCCCTGATTCCTCTCTACTGTTGCCTAGTCTCCTCTCTGACTTGACCGTCGGAGGGTCCCCGCCGAAGGGCCTCTCCGGTCTGAGCGGACTTCCCTTGCAGGTGTTCGTTCCCAGCGACCAGACGACGAGGGAATTGGCTGCAACAGGTTTGGCACGCCAGGTAGGGGGAGATCGACCACCATAGAGCTTTCTCTCCGAGATGACAAGAACCAGGGCTCAGCGATCGAGAGCCACGGGGTCGGCGAGGCATTCTTCCCGCCGGAAAGAGGCCTCCCCTTCACTCCCTGCGGCGGAGCCCAGCTCCCCGCACCCGGCAGTGACCACGGAGGCGCAGATCGCGGCGATTGTGCGGCAAATGACCGTGTTGACGAATGCGATCAGAAGCCTTCAGCAGCAGCCCGCCTGTTTGCCGCACTCGCTGGCGGAACCGCCGGCGGCGAACCCTATGCCGTCCAGGGGTAGCCATCGACGTCCGCATCGCTCTCCGTCTCCTCCTCAGGAGCAGCTGTCTTAGCATTCCCTTCGGAAAGGGGAGAGGCAGCCACGGCGTGGCCGGTCTCAACGTCCTTCTCCTTCCCAGCTCGAGTGAGCGAGGAAGGAAAACGACCGCGCACACCGTCTGCCTCCCCCTCGGATTCGTTGGGAGATTCGACTCCCGAAGTCTCCCAGCACCGACGGATGGATGACTACGAACAAAGGTTCGAGGAAATCGACCGTCGGCTCGCCCAGCTTCAGATGGACGGTCATAAGTTTTCCAATGACATCGACTTCCAGACCGCCCAACCCCTCTTCTGATTTATACTTGACGAACCGAT
>KE505491.1:300221-312525 GCA_000441515.1 Elaeis oleifera
AAAATGATAAAATTTATTTATGATTTATTATATAAATTTTTATTTTATTTATAGATTATAAATAAAAATATTATAAATATAAATTAAAATATATACGCATAAATTATTTTTAAAAAAATTATGTGTAAATTTTTAGTGATGGAATTATTTCTGAAGAAATTTTGATCTCCAAAAAATCTATTAGCGATAAAAATAATTGATCGTAAATAATTTTTTTAATAATTTAAAATATTAAATTTTATATCAAATTATTAATGATGAAATAGTTTCATCGTAAATAATTACTAATTTAGTAGCGATAAAATTTTTATCGATAATTATCGTATTTGCGATGAACTTTTATATCACTAATATTTTTTTATAATCTAAATTTATAAAATTTTAATTAAATTAATAGTAACGAAAGTATTTCATCGTAAATAATTTTTAATTATTTTTATTAGCGATGTAATAATTCATCGTAAATTATTCTTTTACGATGAAATTTTTATCACAATAGTTTATGAAAAAAGTTTTTTAATGATAAAATTTTTGATCAATAATATCGATTATTGGTGATGAAATTTTTTTTTCATTGTAAAAAATTATCAATGATACTATTATTTATGAGAAATATCAGCGATGATAATTTCATTGTTAATAACTATTATCGATAAAAATCTAGTATTGATGATGAATTTTTTTGCATCACTAATATCCTGTTCTGTTGTAGTGTGTGCCATTATCCATGTTCATACATAAAAGTTACATGCATATATTACATATCATGAATTTAACTTAAGATCAAATATATTATTTACAATAATATAATACAAATCCACAATATAGGTATAGATCAAACTCCACCATGTGTCATTATCCTTATTCATACATAAAGATTAGATGCATATATTACATATCATGAATCTAACTTAAGATCAAATATATTATTTATAATAATATAATACAAATCCATAATATAGGCATAGATCAAATAGTCAAAACAAATATTTGATAAATTATAATCAAAATTATTCGAAACATATATAATTGTAGACAATCCAATATGATAATATATTACACAGTAACTAAATTTAAATGTGAATAGCAACATTGAACAAATCAATCATTATCACTATTAGACAACTCAAACTTATTTCTTCCTCATTAGAGTCATCATCATCTTCAAATTCTTCTTCCTCATCCTCTAGATCCTCTTCATCCTTCTCTTCTTCCTCTGGCCTGTTCAACCATCATTTTTTTAGTCTTTGTTGCAACTTACATATCTCATCATCATCAAGCATTTCATATTAAGAAAATCAACTAGCAAATTCGGTACATCAAATTCTTCATTAGCCTGAACTACAGATGGGTTTGTGATATCATCGTCTTGATACACATCAATATCTGAAGATACATTGTCATTACCTGTATCTGCTGAAGGGATATGAAAGAAATTCCTAGCTTTAGTTTTACATACAGCCCATCAATCACGTGTCTCTTTACTATTGCATGGATAAGTAGTATAATATACTTGTTGCGCTTGTTGTGCTAATACAAAAGGCTCTTTGATATTCAATCGTGATCTATGGCGCACATCCACGAGACCATGATCATGATGCACTCTTGTGCTTCTTTCAGTATCATACCAATCGCATCTAAATAACACAACTTACTTCCAGCACCATAATAAGTTAACTCCAAAATCTCAATTAACATGCCATAATAATCACGTTCAAAGTCATTGTAGCAGCTTCCTTTCATACACATGCTACTATTCATTGTTTATTTATTGATGCCATATTCAAGTATGTGGAACTTGAAACCATTGATAAAATATCCTTTGAAAGTTGTAACTCTAGGATTTGGGCCTTGTGCTATGTCCATGATACGCCGATCAATTCCATGCCTCTCACTCTTCACCTATTTCAAAAATAATTATCACAACTATCTAACTTAATGATCAATAATAAAGAAATATATTAAATAGAGTATATTGTTGACTAACCAAATTTTTCAACCATCTTGCAAACTCCTACTCATGCAATCTCTCAACTTCTGCATCGATAAATATAAGGTGAACACATTCTGACATACGACTCATATCGACTACACTTATGTTAGTCACACATAATTAATCCAAATAATTTAACATTTGATATATATTATAAATAAAAAATAAATATTTACTCTATAAATGATCCAAGCTCTTCACAGTTAAGCAATACATAAATGTGTATAGTATCATACTCTTTATCAGTCATTAACCTATAAGACAGAGTTGCTTCCATAGATCATCCAAGATGCGAAAAGATAGAAAACGATCTGAAGGCCCCATATCTCCCCATCATTATTTCGTGGGACTCGAGTCAACCTTGTTTGTACCTCAAGCTCAAAATAATATGAGTAAAAAGAGCTAATTTTCTCAATGACATAAGCCTCACATATTGAACCCTTGACAGAAGATTTATTTCGCACCATATGCTTCAAGTATAACATATACCTGAACAACATCAATTTTACTTATATAAGATATGAATTTAACAAATTATATACTAAATATAAAGAATGATATCTCTTAAATAAATACATCCATCTAAATTGATTTGGTCCTCCAACCTTTGCTTCATAAGCCAAGTGAATCGATAAGTATTCCACAGAATAAAAGAAGCAGGAGGAAAGATTTTTTCCAACTTACATAAAGTTTCAACAATATTTTTCTCTAAAATCTCTATATACTTAACCTGAATGATACTGGAGCATATATCTCGAAAGAAATGGCATAGCTCGGTTATCGCATCCCACACTGGAGGTGGCACCATACCTCGAAAAGCAATAGGGAGCAATCTCTCCATAAGTATGTGACAATTATGACTCTTCAATCCATAGAATTTATAATCTTCGATATTCACATATTGAGATATGTTTGAGACATAGCCATCAGGGAGCTTCAATTCCTTCAACCAGTTACAAATATCCCTTTCTATTCAATGGTCAATGCATAAGAGACTTTAGGTTTGCAAAGCCTGTCATTATATACCTTCAAGTGTAAATGAGGCCTATTGCAATATCTTTCCAAATCTTTCCTCGTCTTTGCATTATCTTTGATTTTGCTCTTAATGTCCATTACTGTGTTAAAGACATTCTCAAATATATTTTTCTCTATGTGCATGACATCAAGATTATGTCTAATTAGATTTGTGTGCCAATAAGGCAACTCTTAAAATATACTTCTTTCATCCAATTATGTTCAACACCAAATTCAGATAGCTTTCTTTGATATGCTGCATGCCAAATGTAATATCTGAAAGCATGCGTACTCTATTCAATATTTTTCATCAAATAATCGAAGAGGGGCACATCTCTCTCAACTCGACCATGAGAAAAACATCCCATTGTCTCCTGTATTGATGATCAAGGGGTAAAACTGACTGTGATAGTCAAAAATGATGCCCTGTCGTTATTTTTATGGTGAATACCTTAATACGCTCCATACAATAAGGACATGATAGTCTCCTATGCGTGCTCCATCCGGACAATATGCCATATGAAGGAAAGTCACTAATTATCCATAGAAGTGCTATTTTTATCTGAAAATTTTGTCTTCTACTCACATCGTAAGTATTCACCCTCACTCTCCATAACTCCTTCAACTCCTCAATTAAAGGTCTTAGGAATACATCACTATTCTTACCTGGACTCTTCGGGCTCGATGTCACCATGTTTAAAAAGATATACTGCCACTTAAGGCACATCCATGGAGGTAAATTATATACCGTAATTAGAATAGGCCAACATGAATAAGGTGTTGATGAATATCCAAAAGAATTGAACCCATCAGTACACAATCTCAAATGCACATTCCTCGGATCAAATGCAAAGTCAGGATAGATTCTATCAAAATGCTTCCATGACTGACTATCATGTGGGTGTGCCATAAAATATTTGCATACTTTTTTGAAGCATGCCAAGTCATATGCTGTATAGTTTTTGATGACATAAATAACCTTTGAAGTCTATCAATTAGTGGGACATATCATAGTACGTACTTTAAAAGAGATATTTTATGTCCTTCCACCACAATCATTTCTCCTAGGTTTCCATCAAGCATGACTACAAATACTACATTCTGTCTTTGTCTCATCTTTCAAATAATCCAACATACACATATTAAGACATACATCAATCTTTTGATAGCCAAGGCCAAGCTTTTCCATCATTTTTTTGTTTCATAGAAATTATCGACCAGCTTTTCATCTTCTGGTAATAAATCTTTGACAATCGATAAGAGACGATCATAAGAATTTGCACTCATATTAAATTTAGACTTACAATTTAAGAGTTACGATACTGTAGATAGTTTGGTGTGCTTCTGACAATCCTCCCATAATGGCTCATCCACTGCTCTCAATAAAGAATAAAATTTTTCAGCATATATATTCGAGGATTCATGCACATCATAACCCTGCTCATTGATGATCTCCATGTTCGGTTGCAATTCTTGAAATTCTAGATCAAACCCTTTTACTGCCAACCTTCTGTATGGATTAATATCACCTTCTGAAGATTCTCCGATTTGACTATAAGTCTCATCGTGTGAAGTGCATACAGTATAGTGCTTATCAAAACCTTTATAGTAAAGATACAAAACCACCTCATCTCCAATACAAAACTTTAAGTTACAATGCTTTGAACATAGACACCTAATTTTATTCCATCCACATTATTAGGTTGCAAAAATACAAACTGAAGCAGTCTTTTAATCCCTTAAATTCGTCAATGATATATCCATTTCTCAAGCGATTATACATCCAACTGTGATCTCCTAATATATTATATCTTTTTACCTATATAAATCAATAAATAGTGAGTATTTTATAAATTATAAATTATTATCAATATTATTAATATAGCTATTTTGAAATAATAATGAAAATGATAACTATGAGTGACAATCATATCCAATCAGATCATAAATAATATAAGTATCACTCAAATATAGTTTTGGAGCCAAAAAAAAATCAAACTCAATATGACAGACAAGATTTTAATAGTAAATAATACAAATATCACTCAACGAACATGGTGGACCTTCTCTTTCTACTCTAACCTAAGTGACTTATGCTCTAATAATTCTCTTTGAATCTACAACCAACAGTTTAGAAAATATAGTTTATTGGACTAAAATCTCCAAATGCAATGCGCAATTATAGAATTTCAAGAACTACTAATAATTGGAACATATAAAAAAATTAAGTAATTAGAGAATCATTAAATTCTTTTTTTTAGGATTACAACAAAACCTAGATGAAGATTTTGATAACTAAGGAGAGAAGCTAGAGCATATTTTGATAACCTAAAAGTATCACCATGTACATTTGTTAAAGCTTCCATGAGTGCATATTTTGATGTCTCAATCACACACTAGATGGAAGTATTGAAAAGTCATGAGGCTAAGTGTTAGATCACTGATTCATACTGAAATTTTTGCTAAACCCACACCCAACAACAGTTACCATCACAAAAAAATATTCCATAAGACAATCTGTAAATCATGCACCCAAACATCTACAAACTATATACATATTCAAACAACAAAAAAACCTGTTGTTGGATATGTTATAGGAATACATACCAACTATGCATAAATTTCATGATATGTCAAATCATACATGCATACATCTAGACTATTCTGTTTGGAAGTTAGAATGACACTGATAATGCTCATACTATTTGTTTCATTGAAGCATTTTACCAGAATAGTGAAATCCACTTTTGACAAGAAGATCTTAAACATTTGATATTTACAAATATGTTATATTAGAAGTAAATCTACTAAATCAAAGTTTCATAAGTATCTTCTGAGGAGATTGTAGATTCACATATCTTTCCACAATACTAGCACTGAACATTCACCAGAAGCAGCTTAAATTAACCACTGCATTGGCCGCATGAGTAGATGTACATCACGTGTCAATCCAACCTCACTTTTATATTTTAATACTTCTCCAACTACATTATCTTTGATGATAAAAACCAACAAGAATACGAGTAAATTATGCCCACAGTCTTGAAGAATAAGCTTATAGAGCATAACATTAAATAAAATCAAAACTCAAGCAATGTACATGGTGGCTGTAATTTAAGTCCATTTTTTGAAATCATGACCTTTCTTCCATGAAATTTAATTGAAGACCATTTTAGGATAGAGCAGAATACCCACTATTTACCAAAAGCCAATAAGACTATACAGCATATTTTTCTATTTTTTTACACAAAAGAACTAATAAGAATGAAAATTATACTCATAATCCATCAAAACTCCATAAGAGCAACTGAATGCCAGCAAGGCATCAATAGAACAATTAAGAAGATTCAAAAGTTTTAGAGTTAAACTAAAAAGAAATATACTGATAGCCTTTGGATATTTAGTGTATAAAAGCACTGTTCAAAGAACTACCGATAGCATGAGATATTCTTACAAGGAACTCCCTTATATAATTATAAATGCTGTACACCAATGGCCAATTATAAAGAACAGTAATGAATGTCATCTTGCAATCAAATATGCATTATATTAGAAAATGAACTATGGTAAATGTTGCAATCCCTAAAATTTATAGTAATGCCAAAATGCATTAACAAGAAATTATCCAAAATCAATCAAAACAATGTTTGTTACTTAGAGAAGAGAATTACAACTTTCAAATAGTTTTCGCTACAATTATCCTGAAGTGAGGAATACAAGTTTAATGACATCCAGGCAAAATGACCTGTCCTTGGTTGCTAGGTGTTCTAGGAAGCATATTAGTGCTCCTAAGATCGAAGGCCCTCCCATCTCTCTTGGGTGCTCTTCTTTCCCACAGATCTTCGAAGAAGAAGAATGAAAGAAAAAAAAGGATGGAAAAGGAAAAAATGATCAATCCATATGGAAAATTTCTTACCTTTGATTTTTCTATTTGTCCTCTATTCTCTGCCGATTTTCCCTCCATTTTCCATTGATTTTCTCTCTGTTTACTTTGTCTCAAGAGCCTCAATCGGTGGGAAGCTTGAAGCGGTTGGATAGGGAAGCTTAGATGCTAGGGCTTCTGCTTGGGAGGAAGGGGAAAAGGCTCAATCAGGTGGGAGGCTTTGAGTGGCTAAATAGCGAAGCTGAGACGTTAGCTAAAAAAGTTTATGCACCAGGTCCAAGTGAACCAGGCCAAATCTCGAAGCACATGCACGCTGGACAACGTGCAATCGAGAATTGGTGAAATACAATAGGTAACACGGCCTATTATCCATCATGGGATTTGGTGCAGTCCGATTACACCCGGTGCATGCAACACGTAGATTGTTAGCTAGGACTTTTGCTTGAAAAAATGAGAAAGGGTGCGATTTTTTTAAAAAAAATAGATGATGGGCACAATTTTATTTCTTTACCGCATAATTTTGAATAAGAATAACCATAATATACCATTAATCAGATGGATCAATAAACCATAACCAATTTCATATTGAAATGGACTCAAGCCCAAATCAAATCACTTCAAATATTATATTCAAAATTTTTCAAATCTCTTATGAACAATATCAATTCAAAAGACAAATAAAATGCAATATTATAAATACCTTTGTTTTATGTTATTCAGTTCTTTTCAATAAAATCGCAAGTTTATTTCTTTAGTTAGAGTCTAAAGTTCTTCCTTGATACCTTGAAGGATTTCATCTTGCGTGAATCTTTGTTCATATTCACAAACACTGCATCAGTGTATCTCCTAATCTAAAAAGAATCAGATGAAGTGACAAAAAGTAATGTTTATGTAGAAGTTGAAATCTATCATCTGTATAATTTAACTTTTACGAGTTTATTTCTACTAATCATGTATATTTTAGAAAAGTGAGCTATATTAAAATTAAGAAGATGGATTCGATCGAGCTTGAGTAATATCTTTATGAATATAATTGTGTAACTCAATTTTAAATGAACAATGACATAAATGAGGATGTAAAAATTTATTTTTGCCAATTCGTATATCTTTTTCTCTCTTCCTAATCGGATGATAGGATTTCTTTAGCAAAGACATTTATTTGTTTTATATCCCTTTAGAAATGTATTATAATATAGATTCATATAATCAATCCATTCAAAATCGGTACACAGTTCACCTCCTTTATGGATAGATGAGTCTCAGATCTGTAGTGTAAGGACACTGAGGTGAAAGTGCAGATGGTTGTTAGAGAATAATTTATACTGAGCATGACCATCATGAGAAATCACTTGGATGTCTACTCACTCGTCAGTGGTTATCTCGATGCTGCAATAGTGTGAGTGATCCTTTGACCTGCGGTGTTATCGGCTATTCACAATCAGGCTACTGTGTTTAACTGTATGTTCTCTTGGTCTCTAGCCATTCGGGCCTTGCTATGTATGTTGGCTACAATAGGTTCAGATTTACTGTTTGGAATAGGATGCATCTAGATAAAATCTATCGACCTTAATAGAAAAGAAAGTCCTATGCAATTTGTGAGACTGAGTTCAGAAAGTCTTTGATCAAAGCAAGTCTGAATACTGAAAAAATTTCATGAAATTTATAAATGAACTCAAGTCGAGCCAATCTTATATATGACTGATGATGGGTCTGATGAGTTTTCATGACCTCTGTCAAGTGGAGACTCACGATAGAAGGATTGAATCATACGATAACTGCATCTAAGAGTTCACACTTTCATTCTACTGGATTACCACTACATACTGCTAGATATCACTGGTGGATTGTGGGACTCATTGGGCGTTGTCTTGATGATCGATAATTTCAAAGATAGAATTGAAATTATTCAATCCATCAAAAAAATTTCGATAATATTGTGATAGAGATCATAATATATCTCACTACCAGATAAATAAAACCTATGGGGTTACACATTAAGAGATTTAATCTTGAATTTATTAATTAAACTTGTGAAGTTCTATTTGAGTTAAGATTTATTGAAATCCTATTGGGTTTAAGAGAATCTTACTAGCACATGGTTAAACCCAATTCTTCTCTGGACTTTGATTGGATAAGTCCATAATTTGAACCTAACTTAAATTCATTTGGATTTAGCTGGATGCCTAATTGTGAGCTCAAGAAGATTAGATTAAGTTAATGAGTTGGCTAAATTATCTCCTCATTATCTCCTCGTTGTGTGTGAAATTATTGAAAAGAAGGGATGACGCAATCCTCCCTTTTTGGCAGGACAAAGGGGCGCCAACCCCTTGGATGGTGTGAGAATCAGAGAGAGGGGCCCACCCCTCTTTTGGCTAGATGTGGAAGGAAAGAGAGAGGGGCCACACACTCTCTCTTGTATGAAAAATCCTAGAAGGGTGCCAAGGTTGGTGCCCAACTATTTGCCTTCTTTTATGAGGGACACCCAGTCTGCCTTATCTGACTGGGACGCCCCATCTGCTTGTCAAAAGAGGAGATGGTCTTTTCAATTAGATTTAATTTTTTAAAAAAAATCAGATTAAAAGATAAAAGACCTTATGAGATAAGATCTAACCTTTTTTAGCCTAATTGGATATCGATTTGAATCAAGAAAGGCCTATTTAAGGAGATGGTCTCCTAGGGTTTGATTATTATTGAATTTTGAAAAATCAAAACTCCTCCTCTCTCTTCTCCATGCCTCATCCTCTCTCCCTCATCTCTTTCCCATGCCCAAGGATTGGGCGTCCATCCTTCTACACATCAAGAGTTGAGGAGGCTTTCTTCTACAATGAGAAATGAAGAGAAAAAGATTGCTGTTTAAGAGTTGAGTTCACAGTCAAGTTCAAAGAGTTGATTAAGATTTTAAAGGACTAAGATCCTACTTGGAGAAGAAGGATCTACCACGAGAAGAAGGATTCAAGATTGATCCCAGTAGATACCTGTAGAGGTCAGACACGTGTGTGACTCGAGGACCTTCGGATCTAAGATCATCGGTAGCAGTATATTTCAATCCGTGCAAAGGTATTGAGATTTGATCTCATCTTTATTTTTATTTTTAGATTATATGCATATATTTATTCTGGAGCTCAGATAGGATTAGATATGATCTAATGCATATGGAGATTAAAGGGTTTATCCAGTTTTTTTTCACTGCTATTCAATAGTTTTTGAAATCTATGCATGCTACCTATCCGATTTTCTAACAGTGGTATCAGAGCCACTGATTTTTAAGACATATATAATTTGATTATTAGTCTTAGATCTAAAAATTTTATCGATTTAAAATTAATCTTGTGCTAGTATAAGGTTATCTTGGTATAGAATTTATCCTCTATATTGAAAAGATTGTCCTAGTACAAGATTGATCGATTTTGAAAATTATTTTCAAAATGATTAAATCAATCTTTTATATCTAAAAATTGACGTATATGATATGTCTTATTTCATATTTAGATATGAAATTAGAATGATTAAATATTCGCATCAGACTGGTATAAGGTTGTCCTGGTGTAGGATTTACTCCCTATATTGAAAATGTTATCCTAATTTGATACGAATCAATTTTTTTGAAAAATATTTTAAATATTTTAATAATTATTTTAGATCTAATTTTACATGTATTTGATATGTGTAATTTTATTTTAGATCTAAAATTTAATGTATATGTGATATATGTTTATAGTTTAGATCTAAAACTACATATATGTGATATATAACATTAGGTTTAGATTTGAAATTATTTCAAGATCATAAATCATTAATACATACAATAAAATATAATCTAAAAATATTTTAAAATCTAAAATTATATTTTTGCATAGGAATATGAGTTGAACAAATTAGATCAAGTGATCAAACTACAATTAAGGTCAATTGATTAGATCAGGCTAGAACCCATTATCGATTTTGAACAGTTGATTGAATCTAATCAATAGATGATTAGGATTAGGTTAAAAGGGTCAAAGTTGAGTTTAATTATAGTTGATCATATCGATTCACATTTTGATGTGAGTTGATTGACTCAAGACCTAATTTGGCTAAGTGGTTTGAACCCGTTTCAATAGGTTAATCTGATCGATTCTAATTGACTAATTTGTTGTCTAAGATAAATATCTAGATGGTGGTTATTTAATTGATTCCGTTGTCTGACCTGTCCAATTTGATTAGTGTCTAGAAAAAGCAATAGGGGACCCCTACTCATCTTAACTTACCTAATCATTTTGGAAGATTCAGTTTCGCACTAAGTTGCTTGTTGACTCGAGTTCACCCATGCCGACTAGACTGGTCAGATATGTGGATGTGCTGATCTAAACTTGATCAGTCGGATGTCATATCTACTGATTTAGAAGAGATCTACACTTAAATATTCTCACAAAATATTAAGTGTAGAGATCTTTCATTGTTGTAGAGATGCGGGTGCCTTCCTAATATTGATCGTTCTTGACTGATTATAGTAGTTTAGTTGTATCAAAAAGATACAACCACTCTATTGGTATTTGATGCCCTGAGGTAGAGATGGGGTTAGGCCCAATAATAGTTAGGTGAGGGTCTCAATGACAGTTTTGTGCCCGTTGGTGAACGATGGATCTGACTTAATTAAAAATATGTCAATAACTGTTAGGTAAGGCCACATGACTTAGAAACCAAGCCCACTGCATCTTGCTTAGTGAAGCAATGGATAAGGTGTTGTTCATTCATTGGTCTGTGCTCACCAATAACTGTTAGGTGAGGTATGTATAGATTAATGGGATCACAGTACCCACTTGAAACCAATCACATATCTGTTTCTTTTTCTCCACCCAAGTGTGGGAGATTCGAGGAAATAGTGATAGCCTTGTTTATTTTTAAAATTTCTAGAATAAATATTTTATAAGTATAAATATCTAATTAAAAATTATTCTCTACAGATAACCATATCGAGTGTCAACCCATTAGGTCGTATCCTCGATGCCAATAGGTTGATCGATACAAACTATAAATACTGACTTTGAAATTTGAGAATCATTCTCAGTTTCAAGAACTTATCCATGTCCTTGATCAGGATGCACCTGTATTATCAGCTCGTCCATCTCCTAATCAATGAGCCGTACTTGAGAAGTGGATGGATGAGAATAACAAGGCGAAGTGTTATATTTTAATGTCCATATCTAATGATCTTCAGTGACAGCATGAAGACATGAGGACTGCCAAAGAGATGCTGACTCACCTGTAAGAGTTGTACGATGAGCAGAGTCACACAGCTCGCTTTGAGGTCTCTTGAAGACTATTCAGAATAAAAATGCATGATGGATAGTCCGTCAATGATCATTGTTTGACAATGATCAAGGACATCAAAGAGCTTCAGAAGCTCGAGATGAATATGGATAAGAAATTGTAAG
>KE505492.1:0-17711 GCA_000441515.1 Elaeis oleifera
AAACCCTAACCCCTAATCCCTATATCCTAAATCTTGAATCCTAAATCCTAAATTTGAAAATCATAAAATCCTAAAATCCTAAATCCTAAATCCTAAAACTCAAAATCTCAAACCCAAAATCCTAAACCCTCAATCCTAAAATCCTAATCCCTAAACCCTAAAATCCTAACCCCTAAAACCCCAAACCCTAAACCCTAAAATCCCAATCCCTAAAACCCTAAACCCTATAACCCCAAATCCTAAATCCCGAAATCCTAAATCTTAAATTTCTAAACCCTAAATCCTAAACCCTAAAATCCTAAATCCTAAACCCTAAATCCTAAACAAATATAGTTATCTAAAAGTAAACAGTTTTTTGTTAAAAGATTTAGCAAAAGCTTTAATATTCAAAACTTTATAGACAAAAGCTCCACTGTATATCTAGAGTAATGCCAAAAAGGAAGTGGATTTTGGAATATCCCATGGATATATGTTGATAATTGGTTGTTCATGAGCTAGACGGTCTTAGGTCTACCCAGCTCACTCAAGCTCGAAGACTTCAGATGGGCCTGGGCTTGAATTTCAAGTTTGGTAGGCCAGGCTAGGCCTGAAATATGAGCCCACTTATTCATTAAGCTTGATTCGAATTAGGCCTTGAAGTCTGGCTCAAGCCTAGTCCGATCCATCTGAATCATAAATAGGTTTGCCTAGGTAGCCGCTTCCTCCCCCTACGTCCTACTTCCTCCTTGCCTTCAAGCCATAGATTTCTCCCTTTCAAGCCCAAGACCTGGCTTGAACTTGAAGCTCGAGTAAATTCGGGCTCCGAACTAAGAAATAGGCATGAAGGCCAAGCTAGTCTAAGTTCGAGCCCAAGTAATCAGACTCAATAAACAACTCTAATTAATAGATATCCCATAATTAGTTTCTAGTTTTGTTTTGCTATTGTGTTTTCCCATTATCCCCAACTCTTTTTCTTTGTCTTCTCTATTCTCCTCTTCTCTTTTTTCCCACTTTTATTCCCTTTTTAGTGTTTGTGATCACCACCAACAATAGCCCTCTAGGCTCTTTAACTACCCACAATCTATCACATTTTTCTCTTACTCAAAGACAATGCTCGAATGAAAATCAAAGCAGAGAGAGGCTCAGATGAGGTCGGACCCCATCCTAGCAGCGCTATTCTCTCTCTCCCATCCTCTTCAAATCCCTC
The DNA here is from genome assembly GCA_000441515.1 of Elaeis oleifera. Lineage (NCBI taxonomy): Eukaryota > Viridiplantae > Streptophyta > Magnoliopsida > Arecales > Arecaceae > Elaeis > Elaeis oleifera. Next base: position 1,187 of record KE505492.1, read on the forward strand.
ATCTAAACAAGAGTGTTAATTAATTCTCACTCAGTGTAGATTGAATGCAGGGGAAAAATCTAGAATAAACACCAAAAAAAATAATAATAACAAGAAAAGATGATGCAAGAACAATATAGGACAATGAAGATAAAATTTATTAAAAAATTATTAGTGGAGATTCCTCTCTTACAAGCTAGCAAACTCTCTCATGCATCATACAACAAGGAAGATGCCTCACGCTCCCAAAAAAGATGTCGCACAACTCTCTCCCCACTTCAAGGGTGGAAGCATTCCTGAGAGTTTAGCAGACTGAAGCACACCTCCTGCTAAAGTGTAATATGGCTACCAACATTGGACACATTGCATACCATGACTGAAATTGGAGTCAATCATTGGCTGATCAAAGTAGACTTCCAATATAGATAGCACTGACTAGGTATCACCAATCTCATTCACATACATCAAGATATCATGATCAAATAGCATCAAACGACTTTCCACTCCTTTTACGAGAAAGATTCGTGTTGGGTAGGTCCTCATCACTTAACCAACCTCATCAGAAGATCGTGGTCCTCAGAAAGTCGACCTCATCGGGAGGCCGACCTCATCTGAAAGCTGAGGTTAGTGAAAGTCCGACCTTAACATCATCTGAACGTGACAACATTGTCCAAGTTAAAGACCACATCGATCAACGACCGGTCTGTTTCTCCAATGGCATCGATGAAAACTGACATGGTTTCCTATTGCGACAGTCCTGATCCAGAGATCGAGTTCTTCAGCTGCCTACGGTGCTTGATACTTCAAATCGATTATCCATCGATCTGACTTTTCAACCCTACTTGGCGAGTCTGGGACTGCTGACACACAGGGTACTCACCTCAGGCTACTTCCAATCCCTTTCATCTTGCTCCAGCTAGTGGCCGACTTGGATATCGACATCGGCCAAATAGCTGACGGTCAAGTGTGGCTGCCATGCAGTCCCATCGAGTCATATCAAGTCGCATCATCTTGAGATCATATCCTAAGCGGTCTGTTGTGTACCATGATAGAACATCACAAAATCATTAATTATGCCACATGCACGCGATAAGACCTACCGTCGCGACCATCAATGCATCGGATAAAAGGCATGCTTGCTGATGGGGCCATTTAAAGATGCCCCATGCGGCTCCGTATGATTGGACGTTATCAGAATGCTCTCCCATCCTTTCATCCTTAATCCTACTCTCTCTATAAATGGAGGTAAGAGAAGATCCCTAGGAGGTACGCATACTCAAATACTTAGAGCTTGAAACTCTGCCTCACTAGCTTCTCTATCTCTTGAGCTAAAACTGACTTGAGTATCGGAGAGTCGTCGTAGGAGCCATCTCCGATGAAGATTTTCTTACAGATTTTTCGACTGCCATCAGACACCGTCGGTAGATCTTTTCATTCGATCCGAGTTGACCCTACCTCCATTCAATGCACCGTAAGCCCTCGCTCTCGTTCTTGGCCCCTCGACTGTGCCCTCTCTCCGACGAGCGGTCCTTCTCCACCAATTTTCTACCGTTCAACATTCAAGTGCGACGATCCGACTACCTCACTAGAGATGAGCCACAACAGTTTGGTGTACCAGATTGAAAGGAGAGAATCCTTTCAGAAGTTATAATGGTCAAGATGAGAGTGCAAACTGCTTCCCTTAGTTCCGCTCGATGCTCATCATGGCGTGATGTACTTTCGATGACCTTCGAAGAGCCGAGTGCCTCACGATCGGAGGAAACAGCAGACTAGCAACAGCTTGCCATCTTGGTACAGCAAATTAGAGTATTAACGGAGGCTGTCCACAGTCTCCAACAGACTGCGGAGCAACAGCAACAGCAGCAATGGTGGATAAAAGATTCGACGCTGTGGGATGCACCCTCTAGGTAGAGTCTCTGGCTCCATTCTCCATCCCGCCACTCATCTCGATGCTCCCACCAGATAGTTTTTCAACCCATCCAACGGTCGCCACAAGTTGACTCTTGGCGCACTCTACATGTCGCTTTCGGTGATCACCAGTCCCTTCCCTCGATGAGCTTCACACAAGGGGAAGAGGCTGCAATCTCGGTCAAGATCTTCTTCTGAAGAAGGTTCTATCCTAGGATATTCCAAGCATCTTGATGAATCTCAGTGGCGATTGGATGAATACAATCTCAAGCTAAAGAAGTTTGATCGCTGCTTGAATCGGTCCCAAGCAAACAACTGAGATCTTATCGGTGAGCTTGGCGTCAGCACCCATCCGCTCTTCTCTCAACGGATTCTCGACGAATCGATTTCAAATTAGTTCAAGGTGCCATAGGTGAAACTGTACAATGGCTTCACTGATCTGCTCGACCATCTTGAAAATTACAAAGCTCTCATACTTCTTCAGGGGGCATCCGACTTCCTCCTCTGCATCACCTTTTCGATCACCCTCAGGAAGATCGTCCGAACGTGGTACTTCGGACTTCAATCAGAAAGTATCCATTCATTCGACTAGCTTGGACAGCTCTTCTTAACGCACTTCGATATCAATCGAAAGATGCCATAGACATCCGATAGCCTTTTCTCTGTCAAACAGTAAGATGGAGAATCTCTATGAGACTTTGTGGCATGCTTCAATACTGCCACCTTGGAGGTCCAGGACCTCGACGAATCAATGGCCATTGTGGCCATGAAGCGTGGACTATGTAGTTCCAAGTTCACCTATTCTCTAGATAAGATGCTTTTCCAAATGTATACCAAACTCCTCGAGCACACCTAGAAGTACATCCGAGCTAAGAAGGGAGAGACTAACCGACGTTGTTCTGAGGGCAAGGACCCAAAGAAGAAGATCAAGAAAAAGGAACCTCCATGGGATCCAATCAAGCCCGCACTGAGAGGGAGGCTCCACCTTCTCGACCAAGCCCAAAGTCTAAGAACTTCAACCTCAGGTACGACTCCTACACCCCTCTAACTACTCTTCATGTACAAATCCTCATGGAGATAGAGGAGGACTACCTTCGATGACCCCAATCGATGAAGACAAAAGCAACGTTCCATAATCGAAGGTGCTACTGTCGGTTCCATCGCAACTATGGCCACAACACTGAGAGGTGCATTGAGCTGAAGAACGAGATAAAGGATCTGATAAGATGGGGATACCTTGGGAAGTACATGCGGGACCAACCTACATAGCTGTCGGATGACTCTTAACCTCAACCGTGCCCCGATAAGGAAGCTCATGTACAACCTACGACATGTGTGATCAACGTGTCTCGACAGAGCTGAGACTTTGGAGAGCCGATGACTCAGAAAGCTCCCCCAAATGTTGGCGATCGAACGATGACATTATCTTCTCTGAGGAAGATCTACAAGGAATCCAAACTCCTCATAATGACGCTGTTGTTGTATCAATGAGATAGCCAATTATAATGTAAAATGATGTTTATTGATAATGGAAGCTCAACTAACGTAATTTTTACGATTATTTTTTCGAATGCGACTTTCTATTGATCGACTTAAACCAATCAATGCTCCTTTAATCGAGTTCACTGGAGATTTGGTCAGGATAGAAGGAGAAATAGAACTTTCTATTACTATTGGGCGACCACCTCAGCAATCGACCGTGCAACATAATTTTTTTATGGTCCAAGTTTCTTTCGCCTACAATGTTATCTTCGGACGATCCAGACTGAATACGCTCCGAGCAATCATCTCAACGTATCACTTGCTCATGCACTTCTTGACAAGAAAGGGAACCGATGAAATGAGGGGGATGAACAGCTGGCTCAATAATGTTACTTAACCATAGTCAAAGGAAGAAGCCAGTTGAAGCTCTTTCCATCGACGACGGATTGGATCAAAGAAAGAAGAAAGTCGAAGAGAACCTGCAGAGCGACTCACCTCGGTGCCCCTCAATGAGGAAGACCTAACCAGAACTATTCAGGTTGGATCTTCCTTAAGCGACAAACTGAGGGAGAAGCTGATCAACTTTTTGAAGAAGAATGTGGATGTCTTCGCCTGGTCTATCTTAGATATGTCGGGCATCCCACCTGATGTGATTGTTCGCTGACTAAATATCGATGCCAAGCACAAGCCAGTGAGACAAAAAAAAATTGCTCCCGAGTGAAGCCATCGACGAGGAGGTCGACAGATTGCTAGCAGCCAATTTCATCTGCGAGACGATCTATCTAGATTGGCTCGTGAACATTGTGATGGTCAAAAAAACTAATAGCAAGTAATGGATATGTATCGACTACACTAACTTGAATAAAGTTTGTCCGAAGGACAGCTTTCCACTACCCTTGATTGATCAATTGGTCAATCTTACATCAAGCCATCAGCTACTCAGCTTCATGGATGTCTTCTCCAGCTACAACCAAATCTGAATGGTGTCAGAGGATGAGAAGAAGATGGCGTTCATCACCAACAAAGGCTTGTATTGCTACAAAATCATACCTTTTGATCTCAAAAATGCCAGGACATATATCAGAGGCTGGTCAATAAAATCTACAAGAACCAGATTGGTTGCAACATGGAGGTCTACATCGACGATATGCTCGTGAAGAGCAAGAAAGCTGCTCTCCATGTCGACGGTCTAGTAGAAGCTTTTGATGTCTTGAGGAGACATCGGATGAAACTGAATCCGACTAAATGTGCCTTCAGTATCACGTCGAAAAAATTTTTTGATTTCATGGTGACGAAGTGAGGCATCGAGACCAACCCTGAGAAGATTAAGATGATTTTCGATATGAAGCCTACGACCTCTCAATGAGATATTCAGAAGCTAGCAGGATGCATTGTATCTTTGACTCGGTTCATCTTCAAGTCTGTAGAGTGATGCCTCCTCTTCTTCAAATCCTCAAGGAGATGAACTTCACTTGGACGGAAGAATGTCAAAAGGCTTTCGACGACCTGAGGTGGTACCTGAGTTCTCCTTCACTTCTGACAAAGCCAAATATCGATGATGAATTACTCATTTATTTGGCTGTGACTCCTAAAGCCATGAGCTCGATATTAGTCTAAGAAAAAATAAGATACAGAAATCGATCTACTACATAAGTCGGATACTGCATGGGATGGAAATCGGATATCTTCGGATCGAAAAGGTGGTCTTCACGATCATCACGATGACTCAGCGACTGCGACCTTATTTTAGGCCCACTCAGTAAAGATCCTGACCGATCTTCCTCTGAGGACTTTACTTCAATGACCAGACACTTCGGGGAGGATAGCCAAATTTGATCTCTCTTATGTTCCACGATCCTCGATGAAGGCTCAGATACTTGTCAACTTTAGTGTCGAGTGCACTCTGACCAATGACAGCCAAGTCGAGGACCGCCCCAAGGAGAAGCTTCGGAGCCTGCATGGATTCTGCATGTGGATGGAGCCTCAAACGCCAAGACTACAGTGCGGGTCTTATTTTGACCAACATCGATGGGGTGGTGACTAAGTACGCCCTTCGGTTTGGCTTCAAAGCTTCTAACAATCAAGCTGAATACGAAGCTTTGATAGCCAGACTAAAGATCGCTAAAGATCTCGTTGTAAAGCGCCTAAGGGTGTTCACTAACTCACAGCTGGTCGCCAGACAATCTCAAGGAGAATATGAGGCTCAAGATCCAATTCTCTCCAGGTATCTATAGAAATTCAGATCTCTGCAAATAAATTTTGATTACTTCGAGGTCTATCATATCCCCCATTTGGAGAATGTCTGAGCTGATTTTCTATTTCGACTCGCCACATCTGGCTATAGTGAATTGGAGAGGATCTTCATCGAGCATCTCAAAAATTCAGGTATTAACTCCAAGAAGGAAGTTCACCAGGTTCAAGTCGGTCATGAGCCAAGCTGGATCGATTCGTTCGTTGAGTTCCTAATCAATGGAACCTTATCGGCTGATCCTATCGAGGCACGCTGAATGAGGGGACTAGCGATCCGATATGTGTCATCGACGACCAACTCTACCGTAGGTCGGCGTCTTTGCCCCGCTCAAGTGTCTCTGACCCATCGAAGCCGACAACACTCTTCGGGAGGTGCACGAGGGTATTACGGCAACCACTTTAGGGGCAAATCACTATCCTACAAGATACTGCGACAAGGATATTATTGGCCGACCATGCAGGAGAATGCTGCTGACCTAGTGCAGAAGTAAGACAATGTCAGAGATTTGCCAATATCCAAAGATTTTCATTAGCTCACAACCATTTCGACACCATGGCCATTCGATTAGTGGGGGTCGATATACTCGATCTTTTCCGTCTGCTAGTGGACAAATAATGGCCAACAATTCGACAACATCAGATTTGAGAAATTTTATGCAAAGTACCACATCATCCATAGGTTACCTCGATCGGGCACTCGCAGTCTAATGGAGAAGCCGAGGTGACCAACAAGACAATTCTACAAAACCTGAAGACAAGAATCGATCAAGCCAAAGGATGTTAGGCTGATGAACTCCTTAGCGTCCTATGGTCTTATCGAACAACTCCTCGAATCCTGACTGAAGAGACCCCTTCAAACTGGTATTTGGGATGGAAGCTATGATTCCAATTGAAATAGGCCTATCTTCAACTTGGATGGAGCACTACGACGAACGGATCAATTCGGACAAGCGACAAGCTGATCTAGACTTGCTCGACGAGACTCAGAGATGAGCCCAATTGAGGATAGCTCCTATCAGCAAAGGGTAGCTCGGTACTACAACTCTCGAGTCAAGCCTAAGATCTTTCAAGTAGGAGACCTAGTCCTTAGGAGAGCCAAAGTCTCCAAACTGACCAAGCAAGGAAAGTTATCCCCAAATTGGAAAGGTCCCTATATGGTGTCAGTGGTTCTACGATCTGGAGCATACAAGATCAAGAGCCTGGACGGCACGGAGATTCCTCGGACCTGAAATATCGAGAATCTACGGATGTATTATCAATAGGAATGCCTTATAATAAATTTTTTCTTTTTCACAATTCTGTGTTAAATAATAACTCTCAGAGGCATAACCCTCGATCGAATTAGTGGTGCAACAGCAGTACTGACGAGACACAAGGTCACCTCGATAAAATTCGAGGAGGAACTCCCAAGAAGTCATCAAAAAGCCCCTTCTAAACGAGTCGACCATGACCTCGATGAGACCGACACTATGGGGGCAAACGACTCGGGTTGTTCCTCCAACTCAAGAAATTCCTCTAAATGTCAGCAACTTGGTGGCTTGACAGCCAACCAATCCACATCCTCGTCAGCTGGTACCCGATGAGACGTTATTCGGTTAATATCCGTTTAACGGAGCCGCAGAGTCCGCTAACCGTTAGCGTGGCAGCTATGGTCGAAGGGCCGCTAGAGTATAAGATACAGTTCGCGGTGCAAATCCAGACGAAACCCAATGTTATTCGACTAATATCCATTTAATGGAGCCGTAAAATTCGGCAACTGTTAGCGTGCCAGCTATGGTCGAAGGGCTGCTAGAGTATAAGCTACAGTTCGTGGCACAGACCCAGGCGAAACCTGATGTTATTCGACTAATACCTGCTTAATGAAGCTATGAAGTCCGGCAACTATTAGCATACCAGCTATAGCCGAAGGACTGTTGGAGTATAAGCTACAGTTCATGGTGCAGACCCAAGTGAAAAAGTTATGGTTAGTCGGCTTGTCCCCGATTGACCAAGGACCAACTGATCTGGAATGAAGTGGAGATATGACCATGCTCCTCCTCGACCACCATACTTTGAACTTGATGAGATGCTCCGCAGAATGGCGACCCATGCCCCGAAACAACAAATCCGCTGTGCACGGCTTCTAGGGATGATCGTTAGGAAAAGCAACTCAAACCCTCACATCGGTTAACTCCTTTCGTCTGATGAAGACTATGTAATCGGACTCAGAAGTTGGATGACAGGTGTTGGGGTAAGTCCTCATCACTTAACCGACCTCATCAAAAGATCGTGATCCTCAAGAAGTCAGCCTCATCAAGAGGCTGACCTCGTCTGAAAGTTGAGGTTGGTAAAAGTCCGACCTCAATATCACCTGGACGTGGTGACATTGTCCAAGTTAAAGACCACATCGGCCAACGACCGGCCTGTTTCTCCAGTGACATCGACGAGAAACTGACGTGGCTTACTATTGCGACAATCCTAATCCAGAGATTGGATTCTTCAGCTACCTGCGGTGCCTGATATTTTAGATCAGTTATCTACGGATCTAACTTTTCAACCCTACTTAACGAGATCAGAACTGTTGGCACACGAGGTATTCACCTCGGACTACTTCCAATCCCTTTCATCTTGCTCCGGCCAGTGCGATCTGGATATCGACATCGGCCAAACAGCTAGTGGTCAAGTATGACCGCCATGCAGTCCCATTGAGTCACATCAAGTTATATCATCCTGAAGTCATACCCTAAGCGGTCTGCCGCGCACCATGATAGAACACAAAATCATTAATTATGCCATGCACGATAAGACCCGCCGTTGCGACCACCAGTGTGTCAGACAAAGACATGGCTATTTAAAGATGCCCCATGCGACTCCATATGATTGAAATTATCGGAATGCTCTTCCATCCTTTCGTCCTTCATCTTGCTCTCTCTATAAATGAAGATAAGAGGACCTCCAAGAGGTACGGATACTGAAATACTCAGAGCCTAAAATTCTACCTCACTCGCTTCTCCATCTCTTGAGCTAAAACCGATTTGAACGTCAGAGAATCATCATCGGAGCCCTCTTCGGTAAAACTTTTTTGCAGATTTTCTGACTATCAGACACCACCGACGGACCTTTCCGTCCGGCTCAACTTAACTCTGCCTTTGTTCCACACATTGTGAACCCTCATTTTTATTTCGACCCTCTCGACTGTGTTCTCTCTTCGATGCACAATCTTTCATCAATTTTTATCATTCGATATTCAAATGCGACGATCTGACTATTCCACCAAAGACGGGCCACAACAGTTCATAACCAAGATCTTGATTAGCCCATCTCAAGAAGCACAGGATATCATCCGTCGTCCTATTAAAAAAAGTACATCTCAACGATCGCTGGTTCCAAGGCCCTGCCAATGTAATATACAAATAAAGAATCGTCCATAATCTTAACCTCACTGCCCTCCAAAACGACAAAATTACTTATACCACCATAACAAATATAAAATATAAAAAAGCACCAGCACCGTCCAACCTGCCAGAGGTCTGAAAATGCCGGAAGAAAACAATCCAATCTTCATTTGCATGGAAAATCCAAGGAAATCATATCGCCAACCAAATAAAAGCTCCACTGAGAGCAAAAAACAGAAATTTCCGTCGACCGACGGCTTCTAAACAATTTGTGATTGTCCCCGGATAATGTGGCTGGAAAGCAGCGCTTAAGGCCGTCTAGACGGTACACACCAGTTAGCATGCATTGCGACCAGCATCAGCTCCAAATCACAACTCTTTTCAGACAACAATAACTTTTATCTTCCAAGAAGGCGCACAGTTATTCAATAACACAATGGCTTGATACTGCTTAAGCCCTATCATTGGCACCAAATTAGTTCATGCGTTTACCGTGTGAAACACAAAGATGGCTCTTAACTGGCAAACTTACAAATTGCACAGACATTTACACATTCCTGGACACAATCTACAGCTACCTTCAGTATAGCTCCCTCCAATTCCTAAGCTGCTTTAAAATGCAGTCGTAGCATTTTGAACAGAAATTGGAATCACCACCAAATCATAAATCAGCATTGACATGACTGGCACTTGCTGACGGAATTGACGTAGTTGAATCTATCAGTGACATAGCTAACACAGCTCACTTCACATGAGAATCGTAGGCATCGAAACACCATCCGGAACTATTAGAGGCAGCTTATCTATGTATATGAATAGGCGTCTGAGATTTTCCCTTGACACCGTTGCCATATCAATGACATCTCTGCTATCAGTATAGACCCATAAATCGCATGAGTTTACTCTCCTGAGGCTATCACGGCAAAAAGGGCATGACTGAGATCTTGCATTCCTGTAATGTCAAGGTAATATATATTATTAAAAAACACAAAGTAGAAAGAGAGAATCTTGAACTCCACAGGACAACAAATAGACAGCAAAAAGAGGAGAGGGGGGGGGGATTGTGAAAGAAATGTGAAGTACCAAATTCTTGAGTTTATCAAGTTATATTTTTTGCTGCTATCATCTATTTCGTAATGACTAATATCTCCGGTTTTGGTTCAGAATTTCAGAACTTCAAGCAATGAAGAAAACACAAAGTTACCAGAAGTGTCTTTTGAGCTCCAAGTAAAATAACACTTGAAGACAAAATGCAGATACAATAAAGGAACCAAATAATCCTCAATCCAGCTTTAACTTATCCTGTCTAACAACACTGTACCATTGACATTATGATTTCTTTTTTTGATACTCAATATCCTGATTGCATCAACTTTCATGAGATATTGTTAGTCAAGATTGCAAATGAGACCAAAGTCATGCAATTGCAAAAATATCACTCTTACAAATGAAAAACTAAGTAGAAGATTTGTTCTTACCAATTTGGCCATATTCTACCTTAAACCTAATGTCATTCAATTTTATGTTGTTATAAGCTTCCCCCAACATTCTCACTTCTAGTTTTGCTTGGATTCACCCATAGGTTGTCACAAAATTATGCAAAATACATGCAGATTTTCCTAAACTAGTAAACTTAGATGTGGGCCCTTATATTGTAATAATAGTTAATAAGTAGGACTTCTTATAATAATCTAAGTTACTCTTGTGGGATATGCAAAAGCATTTCCGTGACCATCATATGGTTGACAAGGCCAAACTAACCAAGTGAATGTGCTCCCACCCCGCCCCCCAAAAAAAAAAAATTCTCATTTTCTTTTATCTAAGAAGTTGAAAGACCTAGTTACCAAAAATCTGAGATATCTCATGAATCAAAATTGTTTCACTTCTTCATGATGTTCGAGCATTGTTTCACTTCTTCGTGATGTTCGAGCATATTATATTATAACTTTCTATGGTAATGAGATTATGGTCTGCCATACCACCACATACCTTCCAATATGGGGCACATTATACCGTACCGGTCTCATACCATACCGAACTATATACTGACATTATAATAGGATAGTTCTGGTATGGGGTCCAATACCAAGACGGCGAACCTTGAACTAGATTATACCCATAAAATAGACAATTGCTCAAGTAGGAACCTTTATATGAAGCTAGTAAACAACTAACCATTTACATAGCTCTGGAATGCTTTAGTTAAAACTCATACATAGATCAAATATGCAAAAGAACAATATAATCATTAGTTCATAAAGTTCCTTATTCACCAGCAGACTTTATTTCTTAATTTAACACGTGTAATTAGAATCAAAGAATAGATCCCCCCCTCCCACCAAAATTCCAATTGGAAGTGAGCTGGCCTTACAAACTTCTGATAGTGGTTTCAAATGAATCAAAAACTTGAAAAGTTGTAAACCTGAAGTTGGAGAATTCAACCAACTGATCCATGTGACAAGCCACCTGCCAAACCTATCGATAGATGTAGGTTATGGGTTAAGGTGGATTCCAGTCATGCCAATTTCAACTAAAACCCTGTTCGTGCAAAATCCAGTTAGAACTCAGTTGATGCAAAGGCAAGCATACCAAGCTGCTAGACAAAGAACCAAAGAAAAAAAATTGACAAATTCTACTTGTTAGTGCTCTAATGTTCAAACTGAAAGACTACAAGAAGAAGATGCAAAGAAGAATAAAGAATTCATTTTCATAATTTCATTCTACCTATGAGTATTTAAGAATTAGAACTTCCAATCACCAGCTTTTTCTCCATTTTTTTTAATGCTATGAAATATTAGTTGTTCCCTTTCCTCAAATACTTCGTGTAATTTTGATATTTGCAGGACGATCATATGATTTAGCTCCATCATCCTTCTGCTTTGGAGTTGTCAGTTGACTAGAAGATCAAGTCTGACAAAAGGTTTGGCTACTACCAAACACCTAGAAAATGGCTACTACAAAAGATTTCAGAAAAGGAGAGGCCCTCCAGCACAACATAATAAGAAAACTGTGAGGACCTGGATTTCATTAACCATCTAGCACGATTCTTAAAGCATTCAGAAAAAAAAGAAAAAAGAAAGAGAAGGAAAGGGAGGAAGAAGACTCCCGATGAGAGTCTTTTCCTATCCCGAGGAAACGAATCGGAGCCAACAAAACCCTAAACCCTGTCTATAAATGAAAATTCCTTCCCTTCATGGCCTCCCATTACCAAATCCTTTTCCTCTCCCTGTTCTTCTCCATTTCTTCTTATTTCCGACTCGGGCATCCTTGTGCTAGCGAATTCATGGCGCAAACGCCCCTAAGAGCAAGGTAAATCTCTTAAGAACTTTCTCTTCGACTCCTTGAGTTTTTGACTGAGATTTTCTTGATTTTTTTGTTGATTTTCTAAGGATAAATCAGATCTTAAGTGCCCTGTTTTAGCCATCTGTGTTTATTGGATTTCCGCTGCCGTCCGTCACCGTCGAGCACCGGATCAGTGAGCCATGGCCATGCTGCCATGGGCCACACCTCTAGTCACCTTATCCAGGCAAGACTCCCTTGGAGTCGGGGAAGAAGGGGATTCAAGAATCCCTTGTTTCCCCAAACGTGAGGTAGAAAGAAAAAAAGAGAGAGAAGAAAAATAAGAAAAAAAAAAAAGAAAAGAAAAATAAGAAAAAAATTTCTCTCTTCCCCTCTCTTTTCTCTCTAATTTCTCTCTCCATTTTCTCTCTCTACTTTCTCTCTAGACGATTTCTCTCTTCATGTAATTCCCTCTATGATTGATGTAGTAATAGATTTCTTCTAATGATTCTGATATGACCCAAACCATAACTTGGACCTAGATTCTCTCCCTTTGCCCTAATTCTTTCTCAATTGAAAACTAAGAGTATTTTAAATTGACTGATCAGAGCCCTCAATGCTAGAAGAGCATTGAATCTAGAGATCAAGCCATAAGTTGAAGGTCATGATTTTTGGATCTGACTGATGGTAAGTTCCCTTTTATCTCTGAGTTTATTTTTGTGCATATTCATACGTTTAAATTAAATTTTGTATATAAAAATTATTAAAATATTTGAAAATTATAAAAATTTGAATGTATTAGTGCATGAAAAGTAATTCAAAATATTGGATCAAGCATAGTGTCACCTTTGTATGATTACAAAATTTGAAAGGAGATGATTTTTTATTTTAATATTGAATGATTTTTGAAAAGGAAGTTATACATGTTCACCTTTGCATTAATCTTTGAATAAAAAATTATTTCATTGCACTTTTGCAAGATGTGAATATTTGAGTTGATACTATTATGAAAATAAATACGACTATTTATGAGAAATTGATTATGATGAAATTATGAGAAAAACTCTCTAGTTAGACTATGATCTGGATCTAGCCAACGAGACTGATCATTGGCCATATGTCAGAAACTCGTTTCTCCTAAGCCTAGCCAATCGGAATTGATCATTGGCTGAGTTAGTCCTTCTGGACCTAGTCAGTCGAGACTGATTGCTGGCACACATTGATACATTTGCGTGTTTGTTTTGAAGACTAATCTCTTTGTCTTATCACAAGGCTAATCATGGATGTGTGAATCAGAGCTAGTTTCCTTCTAGGCCTAACCAGTGGGACTGATCGTTGGTATATGCAGCTGGATCGAATATTCTATATTCAGAAACTAATCTCTTCTGGGCCTTATCATCGGGCTGATCGTGACCATAGTCATCGAAGACAGGAGATTTTAAGTTTATGGTTTTGCATGACATGTTTTGAAAATCAAAATTATGTTGGTTATGCATCTATTATTATAAATTATTACTGTTTGGAAATGAGGCTTGGGATTGAGCAATGAGGTATTGAAAAATGTGTCCTAAAATCAATCGTATGATCAAGGTTCGCCGTACCGATACCGGACCCGTACCGGTGAAATTCTGTTTAATGTCGGTACGCGGTTCGGTATGGTACGGTAATGTCGATACACTTCGGTATGGCGTACCGATATGAGACCGGTACGGTATGATACGGACGGTACAGGGCGGTACGGGATGGTACGGCATTCCATGCGTATGACAATTGAGTTCTTTTGTATATAAATTATTGATTGATAAATAAAATTATTTTGACATTGTTCATCACAAAATTGCATTTTCCTTGTAAAATTCTTATGTTGTGATGAAGTCCTTAGAACTATGTTAGTAATCGATAAAAAAATTTATCGTATAGTTCTTAAATATATTCGCAACCAAACGATATGTCATTACAAGACGATGATGTTTATCGAATGGAGGTCGTTGTGTGCCATATGGATTAGTTGTCCTCTTAATCAAAGAGCATGGTGACACTGGTATGTCATATAAGTGAGATGTAGGAGTACATCGTTACTAAACAGATGACTCACCTACTGAGCATTCTCCCGTCAAGAGCTGCTCGCGAAGCATGTGGACGTAAGTGTCCCTCAGATCTGAGATCACCAGAATGACTTGCAAGCAACTCACTGTGCTTTGATGCAGGACTATCTAGATTTCTAATGCAGTGACGAAAGGCTACTGAATACAGTCAAGTACTTACAAAGTCTGTGTGGATCAAGATGGGATTGATCCCGCCGAATTATAAGAGATGATGTATCACTGTATTTCAATTTAATAAAATCTTGACCAAGATAATCCATGAGATGAATTTGAAAGATTAAAATACAATGTGAATGAAACACTCTGGGTTGACAGTTAACCCGAGATCATCCTAGAGCATTTAGGATCAAAAGGATGAATTATGCGGTAACCATATGCATAGATTCTGAATATTCTTTGCGATATTTGACCTATCCGGACATTGAAACCATTGCTATATGGTAGCTTCGATTAGTACAAAATCGATTCTTGTGCTATCAGCTTAGTGTTCAAACCTATGGAGTCACGCACACAAATCAGACGACGTAGGAAGTACTGACCTATGTTTATATGTCCAATTTGAAAGTACTTGACTTGATTGAACATATAGACTAACTTAATTAAGAATTAAGTTATGACTCAAACGAGATTGAAGAGTTGACTATGTCTAGTTAGCACTACACATGAGGTTCAGATTCAATCCTGAAGATGAACAGTTTTTGATCTATGATCCAAGAAGCCTATGAGAGTAGATTAAAGTACTAATTAATTTCAAATTAGATCTGAATTAATTAACTTAATTGGATTCAAAATTTCAAGTTAGACTTGATCCAAAAGTCTTAAATAGTTTAGGATTGACAACCTTTCAAAATTATTTCGAATCAGCTTCGAATTGAATTCCATTTGAACCATTTTTGGATGAGATCTTTAGAATCCTTTTTCCACTAGGACTCTCTCACTCCTTGACCAACCAACACCTGATATGGTGCTGGTTGTGGGCCGTCCCACATGGGTGTGGGCGTGGGTGTAAAGTAGACGCCATATAAGGCGCCAATCCTTTTGATAAGTTGTGGACTGATTAAAAGCTTGTTTGAATTAGAAGTCCTATACTTATTGGATCATGAGAATCATCTATAAATAGAGAGGGTCTCTACCTATGGATGTATAGCATAAAAATCAGATTAACAGAAAGAGAGCAAGAGAGAGACGTGAAGAGCTTGTGAGCATCCACCCCTTGGCATGTCCTCCTTGCCGCCCCCTCTCCCTTCTTGGGCATCCCCTTGGCTGGTATGAGGCATCACACCAGCACCCTCACACCAGCACCTCTCTTTCCTTCCTTAGTGGCCTTGCGAAGGTGCATCAATTCAAAGATTCATCCCGCTTTTCTACGTTGCTTGGCATGCGCGCGAAGTAGAGAGCCTGCAGTTCTAGGCTTATGCGAATGTTGAATCCATATTTTGGAGATTTGATCCCTATTCCGCTGCAATACAAATAAATATTTGATCTTTATTTAGTTGGATACATAGAAAATTTTAGATACAACCTTGATTATCCGCGAAAAACAGATTTTTTTCTCTTCAATTGGTATCAGAGCCAGGTTTTGATACATGGATGCATAACTAAATTTTTTAAATTATTATATAATGTATGTAATTAAATTTATGTTAAACATTAAATCTGATTTAAATCTATTTAAATAAAATTTATGATCTGATTTTAATTGAATTATAAGAACCTAATCAATAGTTGGTTAAGGTTTGTTATAAGTTTGTTATAACAGAATTTTATTGTTGCTGAATTTTATTAGAATAACCTGATTTAAATCTGTTTTAAATTTATTTTAACAGAATTTTAATATTGTTATTTCGGTTATGAAGTTGGACTTATTTCAGATCTGAATTGAATCCATTTTGATAAATTTTCATATCTGATTTCTAACAAAATTCAGCACTATATTAAAACAGATTTAACCAGAAATTTAATCATTATACGTTCATGTTTGCATCTAATTAATTTTCTACATGATACCAGATCTGAAATTGATGTTTATAATCAGTATAAGATGTATTTCAGATCTGATATGATGTATATGATGTATCAAATCTAATTAGATTAGATGAAAATATGATTGATAAGATCAAGAACATGTACATGACATAAATTATTTTG